>NEWO01000278.1:241152-252675 GCA_003013225.1 Phalaenopsis aphrodite | reverse complement strand
TAACCTATAGCACTTAATAGGTGGAGCCAAAATGAGGGAGCTGATGGGGAGTCCCCATAGGATTTTTTGGCCTTAAGGTTAACCCTGGGAGGTGTGGTCTTGAATATGGACAAATTTTGTCAGAGATGTTTATCTAGATGGTTTAATGAATATGGACAAATTTTGAAGGGGTGCTTGCAGTGACTCTTGGTGATTTTGAGAGCTCTATTTAAAATGAGTCTGGAGAGCGAGAAGGAGAGTCTAGAGAGAGAAGGGGAGTCTTCTTAGAGAGAAGAGAGTCTTATTGGAGAGAGGAGAAAGTATTGATGACTTGCTTAAATTTGGAGGAGAAGAGGAGAAGTGAGAGATATCTTCTTCATTATAGTTCTAAGTGAGATTAGAGTGGAATTTTAAGGCGAGTGAGTGCTTCAAAGAGACTAGAAGGATTGCTTGGGAAGGAGTCTGAGATAAGTTGTGTATTTTACTTAGTCTTATTTGTAAACTTATATTTATCTATAAATCAATGCGTTGTTATTTCTTCCCTATGATATTTGAGTAGTTTCCTTTGTCCTTCTCCCTGCAATGCAGAATAATTATGTGTAGGAATGAAGTCTAGTAGAAGTGATTTTAATTCAATAAATTGTGATGATTTAAACTTTATGCTTAATTTACTTATCAATCTGACCAGTTGATTTATTAAAATATGTTGTGAAACACAATGACTCAAAAGGGCTATGCTTTCCTCAATATGGTAAGTATCACATTTAGTCTTACGGATGTGAATGTAGTCCATTAAGTTAAGTGCAAATAAATAGGAAAATAAGTTTTGATGGGCGTAAAATTAGATATTTTAGAGTGACAAACTAAAATTCTCAATTTTGTCTAGATGTTTGGAAACTAAAGCGATATGTTAGCCTTGAGGTGAGGGATAAGTGGGAACTCTAGAGTGGCAGCTCGTATCTTCACAGCCTAACCACGGCTTTAGGAACTTCACTCTAGATTAGCCAATGTTTTTTATCCACCTGAGAGAAGGTAAAGAATATGTATGCTTTTATTTGGCACAACACATTAATTATATTTAAAATTATTAGATTCTTATATTGATTATAAACCCATTGTAAGGGGAAGGTTGTTTTATATAAATTTGAACGCTTCTACACATTGTTAGTCTAGAATTGCTTTATGGTAACTTTACATTTTAAGCCTTTTTAGATTGTCTTGCATTTTACATTATGCATTTGCTTAACATACTTCGCATTTTTTTTTAATTTTGTAGCATTAGGTTATACATAAAAACTTTTTATCATTTCCTAAATAGGTTAATTGCACTTTAAACTGGATTTTACTAAAGTCATCCTATAAGATTTTTTCCTATCCCTGTGAGATCAATGCTTTTGACTCCATAGAGTCCTATATTACTTGAAACGATGCATATACTTGCGTAGTACTCCTAGTGTGTAAACAATTTTATCAACTTTATATAATGTTTAATATTGCACACTAGTCGCTTAATATAAATTAGGTCAAGCTTTTGGCCATATTTCAGAACTAAAATAATTGCATAATTGCGGGTCGGGTCAACAGACTAGATTCTTGGTCCTGACTTTCTATATATATGTAAAATGCGATGTATATGATTATATGTTTAATTTTCCTAATAGTTATTCTTAATTTGCAACAAAGTCAAAAAATTGATCCAAAGCAACAGCCAAGTATGTTTTGCACTATGAAATAAATAAGAATACAATTATAATATTTAAATATGTGATACCACGCAAGTATACGTATCGTTATCAAGTAATATAAGACTTTTTTATTAAGCCTTGAATATCAAACCCACACGAAAGACTATCAATATGCACTTAATAAAACTAGAAAGTTTAGAAGACAAAAATTTACTTAGCAAAATATTCTTACTTAAACTTAAGAGGCTATAATAGGAATGAAAATTTGATTCTTTTTATAATTTTTGATATATGAAAATAAAGTAAGCAACTAATTAACTTAACTAAATAATTGCAAGATGAAGGCTATATAAGTAAAATATTTTTTTCCTTATCATGAATCAGTAATAAGTATAAAATTTTATTAGTGAAGTATGTTAAATGTGTTGTGCCAAATATGAGCAATAATATACTTTACTCTTACTAGAGATGCTATAAAGACATTGGTTAATCTACATTTTGAATATTGTTGAAGATTGGTTAGGTAGGGAAGATACCAGCTCTCACTCTAGAGCTCCCTCTTCTCCCTCCACCTGGGGCCTAACATCTCGTAAAAAAACCTAAAACTTGAAATCAAATTGGGGGCTTTAGTCTGTCACTCTAAAGTCCACTAATTCTACACCCTTGAAAGGTTTATTTCCCTATTTATTTGCACTCAACCCCATGGACTACAATCTCATTCATGAAATGAATATGTCATTCTAACCAATTTGTTGACTGAGACAATACCATCTCGAAACTTACATGTTCTCACAATAGGTATTAACATCTTAATTGGTCAAATCAAGAAGTAAATGAAGTGCAAGGTTTCAAATCATCAAACCTTCTTCCAGCATTGAAGCCAATTACTTCACACAACTTCCTTTAAAAATTTAATCACTTATCATTTTAATTAAGAAGATAAGGAAAACTACTCAGAATCCATGGATAAAACAAAATCACACATGAGTTTAAAAGAAGAAATCATGCACACAAACAAGAAATCTAAATTAAAACCAAGCGTAGTCCAAATATAAACACTTATCTCAAATCTTCTCCACCAAATGTCTTAAAGTTCCTTTAAATTCTATTCCTTCACTCACAATACAAACTAAAACTAAAAATAAAAAGAAAAGGTGGTCGGTGACTGCGGTGGCTTAGATGGATGATGGCTGTAAAATCTGATGGGTTGTTGGCCTCTTCTCTTGATGATCAAAGTCTTCTTTTAATAAAAATCCAAAATGTGTCTTGGCATCCCTTCAAAATGTGTCTCCATTCAATGAATCTTTTAGAAGTTTCCTCCTCAAAAGCCAATTTAATGTATTTTTCGTGTCCATAGGATATTTCCCACATTTTTATCAAGGGTTGCTTCAAACACCTCTTCAAAAATTTATCTAAATTCAATGAATCATTAAATAACTACTTCTGACACTTAAGCGTGGGGTACCAAGCATTTAAGCGTTAGACCGCAGTTCATTTTTGCACCTTTCTTCATTTTACTCCAAACTTGATGTTTTTTCACTCATTTTAGCATTTTTTATCCATTTGATTGTACCTAAAAGAAAAAAACAAACAAATATCTTTCATTAAAGCACAATATCTCAAAAATGGGTATAAAAATATGTATAAAAATACTATATATTTTAGGTGTATCAAAATCCCCCAAACTTAAAATGTTACTTGTCCTCAAGTGACCCTTCAATCTTTAAAAACTAACATAAGTAGATGATGCATATGAGTTTCTTTAGGAGTTACCAAAATTTTTATGTAAGAATATAATAGTCTAATTTAGAAAAAAAATATTAGTAAATGAGACCAACTTAGAGTTTAGAAATTTTTAAAGTTAAGAAATATCAAAATATGAGTTTTTATCTTATTCAAAAATATTGTAAATTCTTCAAATATAGACTTTAAGTATTTTATCTTCTCCACTTAAAAATTTTTATTAAGTATAATTTTACTTACTATATTATATACTTAAGCTTATGTGTTTCTCAAGTCTTATACTTTAAAAAGATCAGATGTGGAATTAATTTTTTATTAGGCACTAATCCTCAAGTTTCTCCTCCCTTTTTCATTTTTTTTTCTTTTTCTTTTTCTTTTTCGGTAAGGATTACTATATTTGGATAGACCTTTAATGATTTTGAATCCCACTCTTCCTTTCCTAAAGCAAAGAGCTGATATTTTTCCTCACTTAAAAACATAATAATAATTTTGAAAATTAATTTCAATAAAAGAAATTTATGTTTTGAAAATAAAAATCTAAATCTTCTAAATTTTTCAAAAATACAATTTTTCCTAATAAAATAGTTACACTATATTTAACATTTTCCACACTAAAAATTTTCAATTTTAAGTTTTTCTTTATTACTATAAATTTTAACTAGATTCTCTTACTCATTTCTATATTTAAAATTTTACTTCCCTAATGTAACCTAATATACATAATCATTTTTCTTCAAATCAAAATCAAATTTATTTGAAATATATTTGAGAACAAATAAATATTTAAGTTCTTTAGAAAATTTTACATCCCTCCCCTAAACTAAAATTTTTAATAAAAAAATAAAACATTTTAGCATCATATAAATATTGGCAGGAATGAAAACTAAAAATAATATGCTAACAAGAATTTTTCTATCCTAAGTATGCAAGTACAAAGATTAAAATAGGAGTAAAAATTTAAAATGATCAAATTTTAATTTACTTAACATTTAGAGATTCATTGGACTTCTATGTAGTGGAGTATGACATAAAAACAAACAAACACACTAACAAACATACATGACTGCAACATAAAGGAAAATAACTGGTAGTAAATTAAAAATTTTAAACATGCAGCTTTTTTAAGTAAAAAGTTAGCTATACTCTAAACCTTCCTAAGATCCAGAATTAAGTTCATCGCACACTAACTAAATACATTAAACAACATAATTATCACAATTACTACCACACAAACATAATATCTACTCACAAAACACAAATACATCACAGTAGGTGTATGAAACAAAACATAACAATTGATCCCGCTTGTCTATATGCAACAGTATAACAATGACTTTAATTATAATTTTTCACTTATATTTCCTTATTTTACAACAATGCCAAAAACTTGATCTTGAAGAAAATAAGAATTTAACTTTTCAATTTATATATATATTGGGATACTACACAAGTATACATATCGTTATCAAGTAATATAAGACTTTTTTATTAAGACCTGAATATCGAACCCACAGGAAGAATACACAATATGCACTTTTGAACAACAACTTTCAATTCTAAAAATACAATCACTTAAACTACAAACATTTTTGCAGTATTAAAATTCAAATCATTTTGGTATTTTTGATATATTGATAGAACAACGACAATTTAAAAAGATAACTTGAGTTTATATAAAAGAAAAGTACTAAAATTGAAAAATATCTTTCTCCTTATCATGAATTAGTAATAAGTATAGGAATTCTGTTGTGGAATTATGCTAATTGTGTTGTGCCAAATATGAGCAATTATATTCTTTACCCTTACTAGAGATGCTATAAAGAACATTAGCTAATTTAAAGTTTGAATAGTTCTAAAGACCGGCTAGGAAGGGAAGATACCAGCTCTCACTCTAGAGTTCCCTCAATTCCCTCCACCTGGGGGCTAACATCTAGTATCAAAACCTAAAATAATAAATCAAATTGGGGGTTTTAACCTGTCACTTTAAAGTCATCTAACTCTACACCCTTCAATGATTATTTCCCTATTTATTTGCACTAAATCATTTGAATTACATTCTCATTCATACAACCTCATGTGATTCTTTCCAATTGTTAACTGAGACAATATGAGCCCGATTCTTACATTTTCTCACAATAAATTTTAACATCTAGATTGGGCAAATCAAGAAGTAAATGAAGTTCATGGATTTAAATCTTTACAACTTCTTCCAACATTAAAGATCAATACTCTCCACAACTTCTATCCAAAATTTAATAACTTATCATTTTAAGGAGAATGATAAAAAAAACTACTCAGAATTCATGGAGAAAACAAAACCACACTTTAGTTTAAAGTAGAAATCATTATCAAACCAACAGGAAGTCTCGATTAAAACCAAAGTAGTTTAAAACAGAAGATAAAAACTTATCTCAAATCCTCCACCAAACTCTTGAAGTTCCTTTGAATCTCTTCTCTTTTACAACACTCTCAACTCTTAAAATAAAACTAAAAATAAAAAGGATAAAGTAAATTTGTGTCGTGCCTGAATCTCTCCACAAGATTCTCCATGATCTTCTCAAGACTCAGTACTCTCTCCCTCTTCAGGCACCCACTTCAAATTTAAAAACTTCCTTCTTTTATAAATCTCCAAAAAGTGCTTTAGAAACTCTTCAAAATGTATCCACATTCAATGAATCCTCCAAAGGATCCATCCTTTCACAAGTCTTTTAATAATATTTTCATTCTTAGTTGTCATTACTGATACACCTAAAATATATAGTATTTTTAGACACATTTTTATACCTATTTTTGAGATATTACGCTTTAATGGAAGGTATTTTTGTGTTTTTCTTACAGATACAGGTAAAAAGGGTGAGAAATTATTAAAGGAGAGAAAAAGGATCAAATTTGGAGCAAAAAGGTGAAAAATGTGTAAAGAGTTTTGGCGCGTGAGCCCCAGATCCAGTGCTTAAGTGCCGATTAAACGGAAAAGGTCGCGCCTAAGCGCCAGAGTTCCCGCGCTTAAGCGCCAGTGGCAGTTACTAGACTGGTAAAGTCAATTTTTGCAAATTTTGAAGAGGTTTCTGAGGCACTCATTGGCTTAATATGTGGTTATAACCACCATGGACAAAAATTATCACGAAAGGATGCATCTCTTAGGGAAATACATCGAATCTAGACATATTTTGAAGAGTTTCCAAGGCACCTCTTGGAAAATTATAAAAGAAAGAAGAGAGAACTTTGAAAAGAGCCTTGAAAATACTTAGAAACTTTTGAAAGTTCATCAATTTGGGGAGTGAGTTCGGAGAGATTTTCAGGCACCACTTTTACTTTTATTTTATCCTTTTTGTTAGTTTATTTTGAGTGATTGTAAAGAGAAGAGATTCAAAGGAACTTTAAGAGTTTTGCGGAGAACTTGAGATAAGTTTTTATCTTTTTTTTAGACTATTTTTGGTTTTAGTTAAGACTTGTTGTTGGTTTAAAAATAATTTCTACTTTTAAACTAAAGTGTGGTTTTACTTTCTCCATGGATACTAAGTAGTTTTCTTTATCTTTCTTCTTAAAATGATAAGTAATTAAGTTGTGGATGATAATTATGGAGAATATTGATCTTTAATGTTGGAAGAAGTTGTGATGATTTAAATTCATGCACTTCTTTTACTTCTTGATTTGGCCAATCGAGATGTTAAAATTTGTTGTGACAACATGTAAGAACCGGGCTGATATTATCTCAGTTAACAAATAGAAAGAATCACATGAGGTTGTATGAATGAGAATGTAGTTCATATGATTGAGTGCAAATAAATAAGGAAATATTCATCGAAGGGAGTAGAGTTAGAAGACTTAAATGTGACAGGTTAAAGCCCTCAACTTGGTTTATTATTTTAGGTTCTGATACGAGATGTTAGCCCCTAGGTGGAGGAATTGAGGGAACTCTAGAGTGAGAGCTAATATCTTCCATGCCTACTCGGTCTTTAGAATTATTCAAACTTTAAATTAGCCAATGTTCTTTATAGCAACCCCAGTAAGGGTAAAAAAATTATTGCTCATATTTGGCACAATAGAATTCCTATACTTATTACTAATTCATGATAAGTAAAAATATATTTTTCTTATTATGTGTTTTTCATCTACAAAACTCTAGTTATCTTTTTAAGTTGTTACTATTTTATCAAAATATCAAAAATACCAAAAATATTTGAATTTTTATTACTGCAAAACATATTCAGTTTAAGAAATTGTCTTTTTAAAAATAAAACATTTTCTAAAAGTGCATATTGTATAAATTCCCTGTAGGTTCGATATTTTGGTTTTAATCAAAAAGTCCTATGTTACATGATAACGATACGTATACTTGCTTAGTATCCCAATAAATATAAATTAGAAGTTAAATTCTTATTTTTCTTCAGGATCAAGTTTTTGATTTTGTTGTAAAGTAAGGAAATATAAGTGAAATATAATCTGAATTATTGTTGTACTTTACATATTAGCAGTATCAAGAGGGGTCAAGTTTTTGGCACCATTACCGGGGAATCGAAAGGATAATATCTATTTTTAGGAAGTCTTATTTAAATTTTAAGTATTGTATCTTATTTTCTCTGTGTGTTTTAAATTTTATTTTATTTTATTATATGTTAGTGTATGCGTAGTTCAAGTTCTGAAGGACTAGTGCCCTACAATTCTGAATTAGAAAGAACTATTAGAAAAATTAGAAAAACAAAAAAAAATTATAAATTTTGAAAAATCCAAAAAAAATTAGAAATGACAAACCAAAATAATTAAAATGTTAAAATTCATCAAAAGTTTAGACCTTTAAGAGATTATGCCAACCCTGTTGTATATGAACTTCATTGTAGTATTCAAAAACCTAATGTAGTGGCTAATTCATTTGAACTTAAATCTGCTATTATTCAAATGGTATCAAATAATCAGTTTGGGGGATCACTAACTGAATTTCCAAATTTACATCTTGCCAATTTTCTAGAATTGTGCGCTACATTTAAATAGGATGGTGTATCAGATGATGTCATAAGACTTAGGTTATATCCTTTTTCATGGAGGGATAAAGTTAACATGTGCTTGAATTTGATAGCACCTGGATCTATCAGAACTTGGGATGATTTAGCACAAAAATTCCTTGCTAAATATTTTTCACCATAAAAAACTGTGAAGCTTAGAAATGATATTACATCTTTTAATCAGTTTGAAGGGGAATCTATTTGTGACGCATAGGAAAGATTTAAAGAACTCTTAAGAAAGTGTCCACACCATGTTATACCAGATTGGTTAATAATTCAAACTTTTTATAATGGATTAGTTGGATCTCTTAGATAAATTATCGATGTCGCTGTTGGTGGTTTATTGATGTCAAAACCATTTCATGTTGCTTATGCTTTAACTGAAGAAATAACTACCAATAATTTTCAATGGCCTTCTTAGAGGCTAAATCCTGAGAAAGTAGCCAACATTCATGAAACTGATGCATTTAACATGTTAGCAAATAAAATTGTTATAATTTTAAGGAAGTTAGACCAATTTGGATGAATTTTTCTCAACCAATTTTCATGATTGAAGAGAATTCATTAGGACAAATGATAGATTTTAAAGCATCATTAGAAACTTTAAATGCCATAAATAATAAGTAGAATAACCCCATTCAAATTATTATAACCCAGGTTGGAAGAACCATCCCAACTTTAAATGGAATAATAATTTGAGTGGTAATAATTAGCAATGGGGGAACAACCAAAGAAACCCATTGGGAAACTGGAACAACTAAGGGAATATTAATTATAGATCTACTTATCCTCTAGGTTTCAATAGTAATACACAGTTTAAGGAGAAGAAGTTGTCTATAGAAGAAGTCATATTACAAATAGGAAATCAATTACAAAGTTAAGGAGCTACAATTAGAAATATCGAGAATTAACTTGGGCAAATAACAAATTTACTAAGTAATAGATCCCAAGGAACACTTCCTAGTAATACTGAATCAAATTTAAAAGACCAAAATAAAGAACAAGTAAAAGCCATTCAACTTAGAAGTGGAAAAGAGTTGGAAGGTCAGGTTCAAAAAGAAATTGAAGTAGAGAGAAGAAATTGAAGAATCAAAAGAGGATGCTCCAAAAGATTCTGAGAGACCTATTTCTTCGCTGAAAATTGATTTGGAAAAACCACCACCTCCATTTCCTCAGAGACTTTGTCAAGAAAAGTTAGATAAGCAATTTTCAAAATTTCTAGAAATATTTAAGAAGCTTACAATTAATATTCCATTTGTTGAAGCCTTAAAACAAATGCCGAGCTATGTAAAGTTTATGAAGGATATTCTCAACAAAAAAAGCAAGTTTGAAGATAATGAGACTGCTGCACTTAGTGAGGAGTGTAGTGCGATAATTCAGACAAAGCTTCCTAAAAAGCTTAAAGATCCTGGTAGCTTTACAATTCCATGTGCAATAGGAGACAGATTTTATGAGAAAACTTTATGTGATTTAGGTGCAAGCATTAACCTTATGCCACTATCAATTAAAAGATTGAGATTATAAGAAATAACCCCTACTACTGTAACTATGTAGTTCGCAGATTGTTCAATAACATACCTAAAGGAGTTATAGAAGATGTCCTAGTGAAAGTGTATCAATTTATCTTTCCTGTTGATTTCATTGTGCTAGATATAGAGGAAGATAAAGTGATACCTATCATTTTGGGGAGACCTTTCCTAGCCACTGGAAGAGCAATGATAGATGCGCAAAAAGAGGAATTAACAATGTGCGTCAATGATCAAACTGTTACTTTTAGCATTTCAAGATAAATGAAATACCCTGCAAAAGGTAAATATGATGAATGTTTTAGAATGAATGTTATGAGATATCTAAGTGAATGTCATTTCAAGACTACTTATGAAGAAAAATTTGAAGAAAACAATTTTGAACATGATACACAAAAAATATATGCATTTTTAGACCCATATTTTATACTTATTTTTGATGATATTACACTTTAATGTAAGGTATTTTAATTTTTTCTTGCAAGTTGTTGGTTTTGAGGGATTAAAGAAAAAAGAAAGGAAAAAGGATGAAGTTTGGAGTCAAAATGACGTTTTTGAAGAACTGCTCACTGCCGGCAGCGCAGAACAAATTAACGCGGAGATTTTTTACTCAGCACCGACGGCGCCAGACCAGTGCCGATGGAGTTAAAGACGGTGCAGACCCCATTTCTAGAAGGTTTGATATATTTGAACGATTTTTTGAAGAGTTTTTGGAGGCACTTCTTGGAGAACCGACCTTGGGCTCTATTTGGGGCCAAATTTCATCACAAAAATTGCCTCTCCTTTCATTTTTTGCACTACATCATTCCATTGCACTTCTATATTGGAGTCAATTAGTGATTTTGCTTTCATAGTTTAGAGTTTTTGTGGTGAGATTTAGTGTGAATCTTTCTATATGAGTGTTGTAGAAGGAGAAAAGTGAGAGATATCTTCTTCCTGCATTTCTAAAGAAAGGCTATAAAGGATTTGCTTTGAGAAAGAGTTTTCAGATATGTATTGTTTGTTTATCAGTATTGTATGAACTTTCTTTTATATATGAAATTTGTGTTTTGTTATTTCTTTCTCATGAAGTCTGAGTAGGTCCCTTTATCTTTCTCCCTACTCTGAGATATCGTGAAATGAAGAGACAATATGAATGTGCCAATATTAAATTGTAAAATAAATTATGATGATTTTTCATCTCTAAACTTAATTTACATTTTGATCTGGCCAATTGAATTGTTAAAATATGTTGTGAAACATAAGATCCGGGAAATGAAGTAAGGATCACATTTGATTACATGAAGGAGAACATTATTTATGAAATTAAGTGCAAATAAATAAGGAAATATTCTTTATTGGGTGTAGAAATTGAGAACCTTTAGGGTGATAGACTAAAATCTTAAATTCAAACTTAGTGTTTAAAAACTGAAGCGAGAGCTAGTCTTGAGGTGAAGGAAAGTGGGAGCTCTGGAGTGGGAGCTCTGGAGTGGGAGCCGGTATCATCCAAGCCTAGCCACGGATTTAAGGACTAAACACTGAGATTAGCCAATGATTTTCTATGCACTGTATCAGGGTAGAGAATTAAAATTGCTCCTATTTGGCAAAATA
>NEWO01000278.1:200320-214957 GCA_003013225.1 Phalaenopsis aphrodite | reverse complement strand
TGAGGGGCATCTCATTCTTCCTAGAAATATTACCTACTCGTTGACATCAATCACAAGTATTAATATAAGCGTTAACATCTCTAAAGATTGTGAGCCAATAAAATCCATTTTGTAAAATTTTGTATGTTGTTTTATCAACACCAAAATGTCCCCCAAAATCAGAATTATGACGTTTTTGGATAATTTCATAATTTTTTTTAAATGCACACATATTTGAATAATTCGATCATTTCCTTATTTATATAAAAAAGAGTCATCCTAATGATAAGCCTTAGCTTCAGTTAAAAATTTCCTCTTCAGTTGGTATGTCATTCCATAGGGTATAATATCATTAATAATGAAATTCACAATGTCGGCATACCATGGAACACACCACTCATTAACATTTAACAATCTTCATGTGGAAATGTTCAACAATCTCTTTTTCAAAATTGAGTGATTTTTCTAATTCAAGCCTCGACAAATGATCGGCAATTTGATTCTCAGCTCCCTTCATATCTACTTTCTCAAAGTCAAATTCTAGCAAAATAAGAATCTATCTTATCAATCTTGGTTTTGCATCCTTCTTTTTCATTCAATATTTAATAGCATAATGATCTATATGCACAATACATTTAGTTCCAAATAAGTATGATCTAAATCTATTAAAAGCATATACTACAACTAATAACTCTTTCTCAGTTATGGTATAATTAATTTAAGCTTCATTAAGAGTTCTACTAACATAGTTGATAACTTTAAAAATCTTATCATGCTTTTGTTCTAAAATAGCTCTACTAGCATAATCACTAGCATCACACATCATATCAAAAGGTTTTTCTCAATCTGGTGAAATAGTAATTGGTGCAGTGACTAGTTTTTCTTTTAATAATTCAAAAAATTTTAGGCACTCTTTATCAAAATTAAAAATTACATCTTTTTGAAGTAAATGACATAGAGGCTTAGCAATTTTTTAGAAGTCTTTAATATATTGCTTATAGAATCCAGCATGTCCTAAAAAACTCCAAATTTCCTTTACACTTATTGGGTGAGGTAAATTAGTAATCACTTAAATTTTTGCAAGGTCTACTTCCATACCATTTTTTGAAATTTGATGTCCCAAAATTATTCCTCCTGGTACCATAAATTGACATTTTTCCCAATCAAGGACTAAATTTGTTTCTTCACAGCACTTAAGAGCTTTTGATAAATGTTCTAGACATGATTCAAATGAAGTTTCAAACACTGAAAAATCATCCATTAAAACTTCGATCCTTTTTTCAATTAAATCACAAAAGCTAGTCATCATACATCGTTGAAATGTAGCAGGTGCATTACATAAACCAAAGAGCAATCTTCTAAAAGAAAATGTATCATAAGGTCTGATAAAAGTTGTTTTCTCTTGATCCTCAAAAGCTATTTATATTTGGTGATAACAGTATATTCATCCAGAAAACAAAAATATTTATGCCCAGCTAGTCTATCCATCATTTGATCTAGAAAGGGTAGTGGAAAATGATCTTTCCTGGTGACAAGATTTAATTTTTTTATAATTAAGGCATGTTCGTCATCCTGTGACTTGTCTTGTTGATATTAACTCAATATGTTTATTCAAAGGCATAGTCACTCCTCCTTTCTTGGGAACATAGTGAATTGAACTAACCCATGCACTATCTGAAATAGGGTAGATAATTCCAACATCTAACCACTTTAGAATTTTTTTCTTAACAACCTCTTTCATAATATGATTCCATCTCCTTTGAGGATCAGCTCTGGGTTTTCAGTTCTCTTCCATATGAATTCTATAAATACAATTTGAAGGATTGATTCCTTTTATATCAGCAATTGTCCATCCAAATATTTCCTTATAACTCGTTAAAGTTTTCATTAAACTCTCTTCTTCTTCTATAGTTAATTTTGAGAAATTATAACAGGTAATGTAGAGGAATCACCTAAAAAGAATACTTTAAATTTTTAGGAAGTAACTTCAATAAAAACTCAAGAGGTTTTTTAATTGATGGACAAAAAGATGTACCTTCTTATGTCGTGTCCAAAACTTCAAGTCTTTCTTAAACATAATTTGAATATTCTTAATATAAATCTTTATATTGATTTAATTCCTCTTCTTGTTCATGTTCCAACTCATTAAATTCAAATTTTTATTCAATAGTTGCATTGAAATGACATTAACTTAAATATCTTATCATATCTATTCTATAACATTCATCATCTTTACCTTTTGTAGGGTATTTCATTGATTTGGAAATATTAAAAGTAAATGTTTGATCATTACATGCATAGTTAATTCTCTGTTCTACACTTCTATCATTGCTCTTTCTGTGGCTAGGAAAGGTCTCCCCAAAATGATAGGTATCTCCTTATCTTTCTTCATACTTAGCACAATGAAATCAATAGAAAAGATAAATTGATCCATTTTCACTAGGACATCTTATATAACTCCTTTAGGATATGTTATTGAATGATCTACTAGCTGCAGAGTTACAGTAGTAGGGGATATTTCTTTTATTCCTAATCTTTTAAATATTGATAATGGCATAAGGTTGATGCATTCTCCTAAATCACATAAAGCTTTCTGATAAAATATGTCTCCTATTGCACATGGAATTGTAAAGCTACCAGGATCTTTAAGCTTTTTAGGAAGCTTTTTTTTGAATTATAACACTGCATTTCTCACTAAATGCAACTGTCTCATTATCTTCAAACTTTCCTTTTCTGTTAAGAATATCTTTCATAAACTTCACATAGCATGGCATTTTTTCTAGAACTTCAGTAAATGGAATACTAATCGTATGCTTCTTAAACATTTATAGAAATTTTGAGAATTGCTTATCCAACTTTTGTTGTCAGAGCCTCTTAGGAAATCTAGGTGGCGGCTTTTCCAAATCAACTTTAGGTAGAGAAATAGGTCTCTCTAAACATTTTTTAGCATCCTTATTAGGTTCTTAAATCTCTTCTCTCTCTACTTTAGTCTCTTTTTGAATTTTACTTTCCAATTCTCTTCCGCTTCTGAGTTGAGCTGCTTTTACTTGCTATTTATTCTAGTCTTTTGGATTTACTTATGTATTACTTGGAAGTGTTCCTTGGGATTTGTTACTTCATGAATTTTTAATTTGTCTGAATTAATTCTCAATATTTCTAATTGTAACTCCTTGACTTTGTAATTGATTTACTATTTGTAACACCACTTCTTCTATATACAACTTCTTCTCCTTATATTGTGGATTACTGTTAAAATATGGAGGATAAGTAGGTCTATAATTACTATTCCCTTGGTTGTTCCAGTTTCCCAATAGGTTTACTTGATTGTTCCCCCCTTGCTGATTACTACCACCTGAAGTATTGTTCAAGTTAAAGGTAGGACAGTTCTTCCAACCTAGATTACAATAATCTGAATATGGGTTATTCTTATTATTGTTTATGACATTCAAAGTCTCTAATGATGCTTGAGAATCTAGCATTTTGCCTAATGAATTCTCTTCAATCATGGAAATTAGTTGAGAAAAATTCATTCCAAATTGGTCCAACTTCCTTGAATTTGCAATAACTTGAATTGTTAACATGATAAAAGCATCAGTTTCATTAATATTTTTTACTTTCTTAAGATTTACCTTTCATAAGGCCATTGAAAATTATTGGTAGTCATTTTTTCAATTAAAACATAAGCGTCATGAAATGATTTTGACATCAACAAACCACCAGCAGCAACATCGATAATAGATCTAGGAGATCCAGCTAATCCATTATAAAATGTTTGAATTATTAACCAATCTGGTATAGCGTGGTGTGGACACTTTCTTAAGAGTTATTTAAATCATTCTCATGCTTCATAAATAGATTCCCCTTCAAACTGAATAAAAGATGTAATATCAGTTCTAAGCTTCGCAGTTTTTGATAATGGAAAGTATTTAACAAGGAATTCCTGTGCTGAAATTAATAAAGTTCACTCCACTTTGCAGCGGTGCCAAAAAAATGATTCATTATTTATGAATAAGAAATTGAAGCAATTTATATTTATATTCTACGCAAGTATACGCATCGTTATCAAGTAATATAAGACTTTCTGTTTTAGCCCCAAATATCGACCCCACGAGGAAGGTGTAAATTCTTAATGGAAATTTAAAGCAGGAAATTCACAATAATAAAAAAAATCTACTACAATAATTTGAAATGTTTAGGGTGCTATAAGAACTAAATTACCAACTAGTACTGAAACTGTAAAGCAAAGCTAAACAATAACTACCTAAGTATATTTTTGTTACGAAGTTATCCAATATGAGAAAGCATCTTTCCCACTACGATGAGTTTTTGGTTAAAAGAGAGAGATAAATGATTTTAATATGTCTTGTGCCAAATAGAAGCAATTTTAATTCTCTACCCTAAGTCAAGTGTTATAGAGAATGGTTGGCTAGTCTTAGGTTTAGTCTCTAAATCTATGGTTAGGCTGGGAGGATACTAGCTCTCACTTAGAAGCTCCCACTTCCTTTCCCTTGAAGGCTAACTCTCACTTTAGTTCTTAAAAACTAAGACCAAATTAGAGATTTTAGTCCGTCACTCTAGAATCTCTAACTCTTCGCCCAGTAATATATATTTCCCTATTTATTTGCACTTAATTCCATGAATGAAATAATTCTTCAGGGAATCGAATGTGATTCTCACTTTGTTGTGAAACTCATACTCTATTTCCTGGATAGTATGTTTCACAACAGATGTTAACATTTCAATTGGCCAAATCAAAAAGTAAATTAAGAACAGAGTGAAAAAAATCATCACAATTTATTTTATATTTTAAAATTGGCACATCCAAATTATCTCTTCAATTCATAATATCTCAGAGTAGGGAGAAAGACAAAGAAAACTCTCAGACCTCATGGGAAAGATACGACAAATTATAAATTTCATAAATAAAAATAAAATTTATATAACAATAATAAGCAAACACCACTTATCTTTAACTCTTCGTGAAAGCAAATCCCTAGTAGCTCCTCTTGGACTCTTTCTCCCTTTACAAAACTCTTAGTTCTCTCTTCAAAGATGTAGGGAAGAATAAATCTTTCACTTCTCTCCCTCTCCAACAACGCTTTGGAGAAATCACACTTAGATTCACCACAATACACAACACACACGATGGAAAATCTAAAGAAAACTCAATGACACACTAGCTGACTCTTTTTTTATGATCAATTTCTGCTCTGAATAGAGCATAATGTCGGTTTTCCAAGAGGTGTATCAAATAACTCTTTAAAAAACATCCAAATTTGTGGAATCTTCTAGAATTTTGCAATGCACCGACTTCAGTGTCATCGACGCCCATAGCCCAAAATTAATTTGGTGCTCTCTATCAAATGGTGTTGTCGACGCCAAGTCTGGCATCATTGGTGCCCCCATTATTCTGGACTCCTTCCTTCATGCTGGTGGTATCGGCGTCCATGCTAACACCATCAACGCTGAGTATTTCTCTCTAAAATGTCATTTTGACTTCAAATTTTATCTGTTTTGCTTCTGTTTTGCTTCAACTGCTAAAAATCATCAACGTGCAATAAAACATAAAAAATACCTCCTTTAAAGTGTAATATCACCAAAAATGAGTTTAAAATATAGGTCTAAAAATGCATATATTTTTTGTGCATCAAAATCCTCCAAACTTAAATGTTACTTATCCTCAAGTAACTCCTTTACTACATAAAAATAAGACTTATAATAAAGAGTTTAGCTTATAGATTTCCATATTTTAGTCTACTAAATATCATAACATAACTTAAAAAAAATTTAAAAAAACTCAAGTTGATACTAAAGGTATAAAAATATCCAGCAGTCAAGCCTAAGATTTCTGATTCTCAATTCTTTTTAAGGAAAATTACAAATTGCCATATTAAATACACTTAGAATATCCATATGAAAAAGAACTTCATGAAAAATTTACTAGTAAATATGCTAATACTTAAATACAAGTTTAGAGAATGTAGCTAAGCCTTCTTTCTTAAGTTAATTCAAGTGAAGCCAATTTTTTATTAGGGATCTCCTCAAGCTCTCCTCACATATTTTTCTTTTCTTTTCTTTCTTTTTTTTCCTTTTTATTTTTGCTTTTTATTAACCTCATGTCGGCGCTATTTCGGGTTGGTTTGTGGGGTTGCCCGTAAGAAGTTGTCGGCCACCGAAATCGAAATCCCGTCGCCCACTTCGGAAGGACGTTGAAGTATGAAATCAAACTAATCTCATATTTTTTATAGTTTAAAATGAAAGAGCACTGTACCTCAAATCCTGTATCTATCCCGAAGGATAAACACAAGACTTGAGGATGAGGCTTGATCAAACAAACTAAGGAAAGTATGACATCTACTTGGTCTACGAAACCTTTGTATTTGCCGACAAGTTCCCCTATTTTATTTAAAGGATTAAATAGGGTTTATATTAAGTTGGGTTCGGACATGCTTCCTATAATGGCAAGCCCCTATAGTTAATTACATCTTAAATGACCAAAGTCACCTAAGAAGACTCTCGATAAAAATCAAGAAATATTATCTTCAAGGAATTTTAAAGGGTAGGGCTCTTCAACGAAATCGGACATCGAGGTGTGAAAGGGGATTGGTTCAAATTTGGAACATTTTATTGTGGAATCCAAAGGAGGAGGAACTAGGGGATGTCATGGATCCAGAGGATAACCCCGGTGACTTCCCAAGCTATCCTAATGTTTGGCTTCAGTTTTAAAGAGAAATATTTAGGTGTTCATCCTGCCAATTTTATTAGTTAGGGCTTACTTTCGTGTGAAATGATCAAACAAATAGCCTGGAAGATGTGAGCATTTAGGTTGTGATAAACGACAACCTCAGAATCCTAAGACGAGTTAGGGCTTATAGTATATAGCAAGGCTATACAAATGCCTAAAGATAAGGTGAGGATTTACGTTTCATAAGCAAACAACCTTGAAGTCCTGTGGCTTTTTTATTTTAAGTCTAAGGAAGAAAGATTGGTTTAGCTGGGGAAGACAGGTTTTGCTGTTGAAGATGGTCGTGCTGCCCACCATGCTAGCCCCAAGCTCCTTGCCGTGACAAGTTTGAGTTATCTAGTGTGTCAAGTTATAATGTCAAATCAGGTGGTCCTATGATTGAAGTTCTTTAAATTTTATGAGGGCATATTAAAGTTGATTAGAATGACGCCGGTTAGGATTCTAAGGTTCCCTCTTTCCGGCATCACTATTTTCTATTGGATTCACTTAGTCCAAATGAACATACTAACCCAACTTAATGGGTTCCATAATTTCATTTAAACCATGGGAAGCCTTGATAGCAACCGTAGTTTACCTCCTCCGAGGGATTCCAAATCATCCGATAGAGACATCTTAATTTAGTTAAAGTGGTGGTTTTTGTGTTATGTTTGTGATTAAATTTTGAGTTGTTTTATATTTTGAATGTTGTGGCGGTGAATTTTATCTTGGTTGATTTCAGTTTTGATTTTGGTTATGGCTTTGGTTATGTGGCTATCTCGATAGTTTTAGTTTTCATGCTGGGTGTCATCATTATTTAGCATGCAAAATTGCAGGTATAAAAGTACAGTATGAAAGTACAAGAATGACAATGCTGAAAATTGTAAAAGTGTACCTGGCGAGTCTTCTTGTTCCACCACCTGCAACTTAAAATGCATGTTAAGGCAGTTTATGAAGAGCAGGAAAGGGTAAAATTTTGGTAATTTTCCTATCCCTATTTCATATCTTTGCGGGTCCTTAGAATTTTAATTAAGGATGATTTCATCAAGCAAAGTATATTAAGTTTAATAGGCCTTTGAGGTATCCAACAAGTTAAGAGGAGGAAGCAGGTCCATGCCTCTCCCTCACCAACTAGTGAAAAGCCTCGAGTCCATTTAAACTTATTATATTGCTTAATGGTTCATTCTGTAAATACCCTTTTTACTCAGTGAGCACTGATGTCTCAATTATCCCTAAGAATATAGTAATTATCACTTGTCATTTAATTTGAAACTTATGTGGGTGAAAACTCTTAAAGAGGCAAGTTAGTGTAATTTGAACACTTAGCCAAATTTTTAATCCTAATTGGGCTTAGTGGTGTTTCAAGGATGTTTGATTATGTTTATTTCTCTAAACCTTATTTAATCAATTTTTTATTTAGCCTAAATCATCACTAAGCCCTTAAGACCTAGGTGAGTGTCTTAATTAGTTTTGAAAAGGGTTAAACCTTAGGTGGTTTTGATTCATAATTTGGATTTTATTTGAAAATCAAGATAGGGGTATTAAATTGATTAATTATTGACTCAAAATTTATACCCCTAAGTCCAAGATCATTTAATTTTAATAAACTTCCAAATTTTAATAATTTAGAAATTTATTAATCTTAATTAAGAAAGTGAGATTGGTTTCTACCAGTTAAACCCCTTTTGTTTCATGCATCAAATAAATTGATTAAGATCAGAGGTTACCCATTCCCCTCTTTGAATTAGGCCTAAATGTTAATTAAGGCTAGATTTCCAAAATTACACATTTGCCCCTAAGGCTCTAACACTTCATAATTTGTCAAATTCAATTCAAATGACATTGAAATTTTTATCCTACCTCATTCATGGGTCAATTAAGACATCAAAGGAGAAAATGTGATTTTTCAAAATTTAATTTAATTTATTTAATTATTTTCATGCAAAAAAAGGATTTTTCAAAGAAAATTCCTAACTTGACCAAGGCAAATTATAATCCTTTAAAANGATAGATACATGATTTGAGGTAAAAGTGCTCTTTTATCTAAACTATGAAAATTATGGAGTCAGTTTGACTTCATCTTTTTCAAAACCCAACTTTTTTAAACGTCCTTCCGAAGCGGGCAACGAGATTTCAATTCCGATGACCGACAGCTTCTTACGGGCAAACTCCACACCAAAAATAATGCCGACACGATAGGATGAGAACCTAAAGCAACGCGGAATCAGATGTAGAATCCTCAATCTTTAGATTTGATTTGAAAGATTGCGATAGGATGAGCTCCTAAAGCAACGCGATATCAGATGTAGAATCCTCAACCTCTAGAAATTGATTTGAAAGATTGTGATAGGATGAGAACCTAAAGCAACGCGGAATCGGATGTAGAATCCTCAACCTCTAAAATTTGATTTGAAAGATTGTAGTAGGATGAGAACCTACAGTAACGCGAAATCGGATGTAGAATCCTCAACCTCTAGAATTTGATTTGAAAGAATGCAATAGGATGATCTCCTAGAGCAACACGGTATCAGATGTAAAATCCTCAACCTCTGGAATTTGATTTGAAAGATTGTAATAGGATGAGCTCCTAAAGCAACGCGGTATCGGATGTAAAATCTTCAACCTCCAAAATTTGATTTGAAAGATTACAATAGGATGAGCTTCTAGAGCAACGCAGTATCAGATGTAAAATCTTAAACCTCTAAAATATTGTAAGAATCATTGCTAAGCAATTCGAAATCAGATGTGAAATCCTCATCCTCAAAAATATCATATGGATCATTGCTAAGCAATGTGGAATCAGATGTGAAATCCTCATCCTCTAAAATATCGAATGGATCATTGTTAATTAATGCAGAATCGGATGTGAAATCCTCATCCTCTAAAATATCGCATGAACCATTGCAAAGCAATGCAGAATCGGATGTGAAATCCTCAACCTCTAGAATATCGTGTGGACCATTGCTAAGCAATGCAGAATTGGATGTGAAATCCTCATCCTCTAAAATATCGTGTGAATCATTGTTAAGCAATGCGGAATTGGATGTGAAATCCTCTTCCTCTAAAATATCGTGTGGACCATTGCTAAGCAATGCAGAATCAGATGTGAAACCCTCAACCTCTAAAATATTGTATGGATCATTGCTAAGCAATGTAGAATTGGATGTGAAATCCTCATCCTCTAAAATATTGCGTGAACCATTACAAAGCAATGCAGAATCGGGTGTGAAATCCTCAACCTCTAGAATATCATGTCGACCACTACTAAGCAATGCAGAATTGGATGTGAAATCCTCATCATCTAAAATATAGTGTGAATCATTGCTGAGCAATGTGGAATCAGATGTGAAATCCTCAACCTATAGAATATCGTGTGGACCATTGCTAAGTAATGCGAAATTGGATGTGAAATCCTCATCCTCTAGAATATCGTGTGGACCATTGCTAAGCAATGCGGAATTAGATATGAAATCCTCATCCTCTAAAATATCGTGTGAATCATTACTAAGCAATGCAGAATTGGATGTGAAATTCTCATCCTCTAAAATATTGTGTGGACTATTGCTAAGCAATGCGGAATCGAATGTGAATTCCTCAACCTCTAAAATATTGTATGGATCATTGCTAAGCAATGCGGAATCAGATGTGAAATCCTCATCCTCTAAAATATTGCGTGAACCATTGCAAAGCAATGCGGAATCGGATGTGAAATCCTCAACCTCTAGATCATCATGTGGACCATTGTTAAGCAATGCATAATTGGATGTGAAATCCTCATCCTCTAAAATATCGTGTGAATCATTGCTAAGTAATGCAGAATCGGATGTGAAATCCTCAACCTCTAGAATTTCGTGTGGACCATTGCTAAGCAATGTGAAATTGGATGTGAAATCCTCATCCTCTAGAATATCGTGTGGACCATTGCTAAGCAATGCAGAATTGGATGTGAAATCCTAATCCTCTAAAATATCGTGATTCAAATTCGTGGGAAACTAGTAGAATTTATGAAGATTGACATTGGTGAGGAAAAATAGTGAAACTTTGTGAGATTTTGTGCAGAATGTGAAATTCTGTGGGGATATGAAGAAAACTGGTGCAGACCAATGTAGTTGTGCTACACAAGAAAAGAGTAAGAAACCTCGAACTCAAAAAATTTATCATTTTATTTTCTTTTTGTTAGGATTTAGACTCAGTTTCAGACAAGCACGACGTTTGAGCTTCTAAGAATGAGTCTTTGTCTCTAAAACATGAGGCACAGAGTTTCTTGAATTATCATCCACTGACAAATGACAGGTGTAGAAAATAGCCCATCCTTAAGGCACCATCAGAACTATATTCTTTCAAGTACACATAATAGTTGTGTTATTTCTACGGATACCATGGTTGAAGAGGCCGCAAGTTTGTAGCTTCGTTTGCAGCAGTCATCATTTGGTTTGTTGCAGATCCTGTAAAGGTTGTTGAAGTTGTCTTTGTGAAATCTTTCTAACGTGCTTCGAGTTGAAGTTAGAGTTGTATTTGCTGGACACTGAAGGATATGACTTCAGGTTTCAATTTCCATTAACTGCTAATATCATCGTCATGTCTTTAATTCTTTCTTCCTGAGCCTAAGCAGATTTCAGAATTTTGGTCGTGTGATCAAAACATTTTTTTTCCAAAGACATTTCTGAGTCAATTAATAACCGCCAAAAGAACTAAGATCGTTGAACTTTTTCTTGAATATAATATCAGAAGAATTTTTTAAGAGAGCATTTTAAGTTTCATTAATCAGGGGAAACTCGGACACCAATTTTTTATTATACGTCGACCTCAAGCTTCTTCTCAGGGAGACTTTTCTTTTGCTTTGATTTTTTTTCCATGTTTTATTGAGAATTACTATATCTGGTAGAGCATGATTTAAAGATTTTGAATGTCTTAATTCATACACCAATTTTTGATTTTATGCTCACCTCAAGCTTCTTCTCAGGAAAATTTCACACAACAATTTTTTTTTGCTCACTTTGTTTTCTGAGATTACTATATCTGGTGGAACATATTTCTTTTAAAGATTTTTAATGTCCAAATTCCCCTGACTAATAATCCTCAAATGTTTCTTAAGTCGAATTCTGGGATATTATAACTCGTTTGAAAGTCAGGACCCAGTCACGTGACAAAATTCTTTTAGGATTTTATAATCAATATGCTAATTTCCAGGATTATTTCAAAGAAATAATGTGGAATAACTTGAAAAATATGGGTCTCTGTATAGGAACCTCCTCTGACTTTAGAAAAATCAGAGAATACTTCCCCTAACAGAGGCTACAACATGTCAAAATTCCAAGCCAATGTGATGTGCTAATNGCGCTCTGGTTGGACGCTGCCGTCCACGTAGCTTACTAACTCGGCCCGCTGTTTATGTCCTGAAGCGTTGTCCGGCTCAATCTCCCCGTCTGTTTGATACACGCTTGATCGAACGGCTCCCCGTCATTGTCCCCGATAGAAAGATCACGTTCCCGTACACACTAAAGCCCTAAGAACTCAGCCTAGACTCAAATAAATCACTTTGGGTTTGATCCTATGGACTCGACTAAGTGAGATGAACACATCCATATGGTTAATGTACCATGAAATCAAGCCTAAGTAAATGGAGAATCAAAATGAGCTCAGGAGGAGGAAAAGTTTTATACCATTGCTCTGAGAAGGCAGGCTTCAATCAAAGGTACTTGGCACATTCGTTGGGGTCCAAGGAGGCTAGGGATTGAGTCTATGGTCTTGGTGTAAGGCCTAGGTATGAATTCGACCAAGCTCAATTTCAAGAGTTGGTCTAGAGCTATGGTAGAGGCTCTGTGGAAGGGGGATTTGATGGGGCTTTAGCTTCTTTCACTACTTTGAAGGTGTGGGTGAAGTTAATTTGTGTTTTATGGACTGTGGAGGTGTATTGGGTTCTGTCCTGGTTTCCGGTAAGGTTTCAAGCTCAAAATTGAGCTTAGGCAATGGGAATGGGTGAGGGAAAATGGTTGGAATGCACTGAGTGGATCTTAGGGAAGCTTTGTGTGAAGTTTGGAGTGGCCTCTCTAAGGAAATTTTAGCACTTAGTTTAACGGCCATGGAGATGGCCTTCTATAAAAATGGGGTTATGGTGGCTGTCATGGCCAATTAGGAGGTGTAATGTGGTGCTTAGGTGGAGGGCAGAGGAGCTCCATAGTTTGATTTGGATGAGCTGGCCTCTAGGTTTGATTTGGGTGAGGTGCCATGGGGCTGGCTCTTGGTTTTGGGCTTTTCTAGCCACTAGGTTGGCCGGCCAACTAGGGGGAGGTGGCTAGGAGCTCAGGGAACCCAGAGGAATCCATCACAACAATTAATGCAAATGTGCTTTGATTTGGCAAAGATATCTTAAGCACATGCATTTTTGGAAATAATATCCCTTAATTTGGTGGACCTTTGGTCCATTGATTGATTTAGGTGATTTCATGGTGTTTGGACTTGTCACTAAGCCCAACTAATGGATGTGGTGGAGTTAATTTGGTGGCTTTAGGCTGGTTAGGTCACATTTAGTGCATGGGTCCAAGTCGGTGCAAATGACTAAAACTTGGGTTTGGGCAAGGTTAGCCATGTCAATTGGCCCAAATAATTGTTTAATTTGGTGTATATGATCATAAGGAACAAATTTGGTGGGATGGAAGTGATTTTGAGTCCAATTGAAGGGTCAATTTGAGGGAATTTTGAACTTTAATCAATTTAGTCATGTTGGGCTAGGCTTGGGTCTAGCTTGGGTTAGCCTTGGGCTAAGNTTTAGAAAAATCAGAGAATACTTCCCCTAACAGAGGCTACAACATGTCAAAATTCCAAGCCAATGTGATGTGCTAATATGCATGGAGAATCAAATGATCTCAAACAGTGTTTAATTAATTAAAAATAAAATATGCATAAAATGGACTTGAAATTTATTCCACACTGTTCTCTTCTATTCACTGAGCAAGAAGATATTTTTATTTTATTTTTGTGATTTTTCTACAAAAAGTCATGAATTTTCTAAGTTAAGGGTATTTAAATAAATAAGAAAAAGCCCTATTTATCTATTTAAACAGCACGTGCTGACTAGATCTTAGGCAGCTCCGACGGCATGCATGGCGGATTCTGGTTGGATGTCGCCGTCCATGTAGCTTGCTGACTCGGCTCGCTGTTTATGTCCCGAAGCGCTGTCTAGCTTGATCTCTCCCATCTGTTTGATACACGCTTGATCAAACAACTCCCCGTCATTGTCACCGATAGAATGATCACGTGCCTGTCCACACTAAAACACTAAGACCTCAGCCTAGACTCAACCAAATCACTTCGGGTTTGATCCTATGGACTCGTCTAAGTGAGATGAACACATCCATACGGTTAATGTACCATGAAATCAAGCTTAAGTAAATGGAGAATCGAAATGAGCTCGGGAGGAGAAGAAGTTTTATACATTTGCTCTGAGAAGGGAGGCTTCAATCATAGGTGTTTGGCACATTCATTGCAGTCCAAGGAGGCTAGGGATTGAGTCCCTGGTCTTTGTGTAAGGCCTAGGTATGAATTCGATCAAGCTCGATTTTAGGTGTTGGCCTAGAGCTATGGCAGAGGCTCTGTGGAAAGGGGATTTGATGGGACTTTAGCTTCTTTCACTGCTTTGAAGGTGTGGGTGAAGTTAATTTGTGTTTGATGGATTGTGGAGGTGTATTGGGTTCTGTCCTGGTTTTCGACAAGGTTTCAAGCTCAAAATTGAGCTCCAGTAATGGGAATGGGTGAGGGAAAATGGTTAGAATGCACTGAGGGGATCTTAGTGAAGCACTGTGTGAAGTTTGGAGAGGCCTCTCTAAGGAAATTTCAGCACTTAGTTTAACGGCCATGGAGGTGGCCTTTTATAAAAATGGGGTTATGGTGGCTGTCATGGCCAATTAGGATGTGTAATGTGGTGCTTAGGTGGAGGG
>NEWO01000278.1:159508-176914 GCA_003013225.1 Phalaenopsis aphrodite | reverse complement strand
TTCAAAGTCGCTCTCTCTTGGGTCACTTAATTGAGATGATTGGTCGGAAGCAGACGAGCAGAAATGAAATAGTGTTAGGCCTTTGAAGGTGCACATAACTTTGAAGTTGGGAAATTTACTCTCCTCTCATTGGTAATCTTCCAAAGTTCTCTCCCAATAGTCAAGTATGAAATAATCTTGTCTAACTCCGCTTCAGTAGGACTATAATTTGCATAAAAACATAAAGTATCTGGTGGTCAATGGTAAAATAAGTTGATTACCTCTCGCGAAAAAGGTACCAACTTTTCTTGAACCATAACTCGATTGTCTTCAACTTCAGGGAGATTTGCATAGAAATCCCTCACAACAGAAATCACCACGACAGCAGAGAAACAATAGAACTATTCCCACTGTTCACGAACAGTTGAATCTTCCACGTCTCCATCCAAATTTCTAAAACATTGCTTCAAAATCATATTTCGTGATTGTAGAGCGTCACTGTATCGATCTTGAGCCTTCAAACTAACAAATTTGCTCGAATAAAACGGGCTTTTTCCTCTATTCCTCTTCATTCTTGGTGCCATCCTACAAATTTTATAAATTCTAAAAATAATTTCAAAAATCAAGTTTAAATCACTAAACTAAACTTCCAAAAGCACAAACTAAACTTCTCAAGCAATTTCCATAGATTTTTCCTCATTTTTCACCATGAATAGTGAATTTTCAAATTTCTCCAAATGTGCTCAAAATACATGGCGAAAATTCACAATTTTTGCATAGAAGTAAAGCTCTTCCAACAAGGAATCTGAATCTAGCAAATTTTCTTGATTCCACCAAGAAATCTCCACTTAATTGTGTGCCTTAGCCCTTAAAATAACGATTTTAAGAGGTAGAAGACGACGGGGGCGTTAAAAATGGTGTTTTCAGACCAAAATTTCACTTTTAACGGTTCGCAAACCGGGTGCTTAAGCGCGGGTAAGTGGCACTTAGGCACCTGCCTCTCGGGTTAGCTCGCGCTTAAGCGCGATATGTGGCACTTAGGTGCCAGTGCATTATTTTCAAAATCTTCAAATTTAAGTAAAATGCACTATTTGCTTAAGTAAACCTCCCCTAAATGGTCTCATAGTACTTAATTGTCTATTTTCAACTTCTTATAGCTCCTCTCTCTCTCTCAAAACTCTCCTTAATAACTATTTCAATTTGAGGCTAAAACAATACAAAATTTTCACAAAAACAAACTTATATTAATTCACAAACAAGTACAAATACTATTGACACTTATTTCTCACTCCAAATAGTCTCGGATGAGAAAATTTTCCTAAGTACAAAACACTTAACACACATTCACAAATAAACACATAAGTAACATAAACATTAACACATGTCTTAACACTAAAAAAACTTAAAGACAACAACTTTAACTACACAAAAACAAACATAGAACTTAATTCCATTCTTCATTAGAAGGAACAAATTCAGGTCTTTCATTAGTCTCTCCTGGGGCAACTGGAATATAAAGTTGATAAAACGGACGGTGGTGACGTGCTCTGATGCAATCTTCTTCAATCCACTTTTGCTTAAAAAATATTTCCTTATTTGCTTCCTCTATATAACTAGTGTAACTAAATTGTATTTTCAATTGCCATCAATTATGGTCAAGATGTGCATGAATTTTCAATACCTTAGTCTCCAGTACAGACATGATATTTTCAATTTTGTTGATCTTCTCTGATATCCCTTCAATACCAACAGCTAAGAAACCGTTATACATCTCTCTTGCACTTTGACTAATGAATTTCTTCCTCATGGTATCTTCTTTCTTCTTCAAATCCATCTCCCATGAAGACACCATCTTAAAACTCTCTCCCTTTTAGGCTTTAGGGCTAGAAATGATCTGGGGTGAAATTCTTTCACTAAACCCTTCTATTTATATGCCTAAATTCTTCCAATAACTCCCATACATGTTTAGAAACTGCAAAGACACATTTTTACAAACTTTTAGGCAGTTTTCCCTTCTAAAATATTAATTTTGCACATGTTTTTGAACAATCGTGCTTAAGCGTCGGATTTGGCGCTTAAAGGCCAGTGCACATTTTTGCACTAGTCAACTTAATGTCCAAATTCTCATTTTAACATGTCCAAATCACTAATTTAAGTCTTAAAATCAATACTAACACAAAATAGTCTAAAAAATACTACCTCAATTTTCTTAATCACACATAAAACATGAATAAAAACAAAAATACGATGATACTTATGAGTTGCTTCCCACAAAGCGCTTGGTCTTACGTCGTCAGCTCAACGTAACCAGTGCTTTGACCCAACATCATTCCATCATTAAACTTCTGTTGATCCCCTATATAATAAGGTTTCAGTCTATGTCCATTCACTTTAAAGATTTTCTTAGATTTAGGATCTTTAATATCCACAGCTCCATAAGGATAAACTTTAATCACAATAAATGGGCCCATCCACCTGGACTTAAGTTTCCTTGGCAATAATCTTAACCTTGAATTATATAGCAAAACTTGTTGCTCTGGCTGAAAATTTTTTGCAAGAATCTTTTCATCATGCCACATCTTCATCTTTTCTTTATAAATTTTGGCACTTTCATAAGATTCATTCATTATTTCTTCAAGCTCATTTAATTATAATAATCTTTTCTCACCAACATCTTTCAAATTATAATTGAACTCTTTAATTGCCCAATATGCTTTATGCTCAAGTTCAACTGGTAAGTGACAAGCTTTCCTAAATATTAGCCTACATGGGGACATTCCTATAGGACTTCTATATGCAGCCTTATAAGCCCACAAAGCATTGTCAAGTTTGACTGGCCAATACATTTTTGTTGGATTCACAGATTTTTCCATAATTCTTTTAATTTCCCAATTGGATAATTCAGCCAAATTACTTTTCTGAGGATGATAAGCAGTAGCAATCATATGATTTATATGATAATTCTTTAATAACTTCTCCTTTATGACATTTCTAAGATGACTTCCCCCATCAGTAATGATAACTCTTGGCATCCTAAATCTACAAAATATATTCATTTTCAAAATTTTTGCAACACTTTAAGCATCACACCGAGGTAAAGCAACAGCTTCTATCCATTTGGATACACAGTCGACTGCTGATAGAATATATAAATTTCTGAAAGATCGTATAAATGATTCAATGAAATATAATCCCCAAACATCAAATATTTCAACTTCTAGCATATAATTGAGGGGATCTCATTTCTTCTAGAAATATTGCCTACTCTTTGACATATATCACAAGTTTTCATAAAACCATTAACATCTCTAAAAATTGTAGGTCAATAAAATCCAGATTGTAAAATTTTATATGCTGTTTTATCAACCCCAAAATGTCCCCCAAAATCAGAATTATGACATTTTTGGATAATCTCATAAGTTTCTTCTAATGGTACACATCTTTGAATAATTAGATTCTTTCCTTGTTTATATAAAAATGGGTCATCCCGAAAAACAAGTCTTAGCTTCAGAAATAAATTTCCTCTTCTATTGGTATATCATTCAATATGGTATAATATCACTAACAATAAAGTACACAATGTCGGCATACCACGGAGCACGCCACTCATTAATAGTGAACAATCTTTCATCTGGAAAATGTTCATTAATTTCATTTTTAAAATAGAGTGATTTTATAATTCAATCCTTGATAAATGATCAACAATTTGATTTTCAATCCCCTTCGGATCTACTATTACAAAATCAAATTCTTGTAAAAGAAGAATCCATTTTATAAGTCTAGGTTTAACATCTTTCTTTTTTTATTAAATACTTAATAACATAATGATTTGTATGCACTATACAATGAGTTCCAATTAAATATGATCTAAATTTATCAAAAGCATCTATTATTGTTAATAACTCTTTTTCAGTTGTTGTATAATTAATTTGAGTTTTATTAAGAGTTTTACTAGCATAGTAAATAACTTTGAAAATTTTGTCATATCTTTGTCCTAAAATAGCTCCTATAGCATAATCACTAGCATCACACATTAATTCAAAAGGTTGTTCCCAGTTTGGTGAAGCTATAATTAGTGTAATGATTAATTTTTTTCTTTTAATAATTCAAAAGCTTTTAGGCATTCCTCATCAAAATTAAAAATTGCATCTTTCTCCAGTAAATGGCATAAAGGCTTGACAATCTTTGAAAAGTCTTTAATATATCGTCTGTAGAATCCAGTATATCCTAAAAGAATTCCTAATTTCCCTTACATTTGTTGGATAAAGTAAATTAGCTATCACTTGAATTTGAGCAGGATCTACTTCCATACCATTTTATGATATTTGAAGACCGAATACAATTCCTCCTTCTACCATAAATTGGCATTTTTCCCAATTAAGAATAAAATTTGTTTCTTCACAGCTCTTAAGAACTTTGGATAATTGTTCTAAACATGAGTCAAATGAAGTTCCAAACACTAAAAATTCATCCATAAATACTTTGATCCCTTTTTCAATTAAATCACAAAAAATTGCCACATACATCTTTAAAATGTAGCAGGGGCATTACATAAATCAAAGGGCATTCTTCAGAAAGCAAAAGTACCATAAGGACTGGTAAATATTGTTTTCTCTCGTTCCTTGGGAGATATTTAAATTTGGTGATAACCACTATATACATTCAAAAAATAAAAGTATTTATGCCCAGCTAGTTTACCCAACATTTAATCTAGAAAGGGTAATGGAAAATATTCTTTCCTAGTGGCAAGATTTAATTTTAAATAATCAATACATATTCACCACCCTATAACTTGTCTAGTAGGTATTAACTCATTATGTACATTTACAGTTACAGTTACTCCTTTCTTAGGAGTGCAATGAATTGGACTAACCCATGCACTATCTAAAATAGGGTAGATAATTCCAGCATCTAACTAGTTTAAAATTTCTTTCTTAACAACTCCTTTCATAATAGGATTCAGTCTCCTTTGTGGATCAGCCTTGGGTTTGAAGTTCTCTTCCATATGAATTCTATGCATACAAATTGAAGGACTGATTCCATTAACATCAGCAATTGTTCATCCAAAGGCTTTCTTAAAATTTTTAAAATTTTCATCAACCTTTCTTCTTCTTTCATTGTTAATTTTGAGGAAATTATAACAGGTAAAGTAGAGGAATCTCCTAAAAAGGCATATTTTAAATGATCAGGAAGTAACTTCTACTCTAGTTCTGGAGGTTTTTCAATAGATGAACAAAATAATTTATCTTTGTCTATCGTGTCCAAAACTTCAAAACTTTCTCAAACATAGTTTGAATCATCCTTAAAAAGATCTTCACATTGATCTAATTCTTCTTCTAGCTCGTGTTCCAAATCTTTTTCTTCAAATTTTTCTTCATAATTGGTCTTGAAATGGCATTCACTTAGATATCCTATAACATTCATTCTAAAACATTCATCATCTTTACCCTTTGCAGGGTATTTCATTGATCTTGAAATGTTAAAAGTAATAGTTTGATCATTGACGCACATTGTTAATTCCCCTTTTTGCACATCTATCATTGCTCTTCCTATGGCTAGGAAAGGTCTCCCAAAAATGATAGGTATCTCTTTATCTTCCTCCATACCTACCACAATGAAAACAATAAGAAAGATAAATTGATCCACTTTCACTAGGACATTTTCTAAAACTCCTTTCGGGTATGTTATTAAACGATCTGCTAATTATGGAGTTACAGTAGTAGGGGTTATTTCTTCTAATCCAAATCTTTTAAATATTGATAATGGCATAAGGTTAATGCTTGCACCTAAATCACATAAAGCTTTCCCATAAAATTTGTCTTCTATTACACTTGGAATTGTAAAGCTACCAGGATCTTTAAGCTTTTTAGAAAGCTTCTTCTGAATTATCGCACTGCACTCCTGACTAAGTGAAACAGTCTCATTATCTTCAAACTTCCTTTTTTCTATTGAGAATATCCTTCATAAACTTTATATAGCTCGACATTTGTTCTAAGGCTTCAGCAAATGGAATATTAATTGTAAGCTTCTTAAATATTTCCATAAATTTTGAAAATTGCTTATCCAACTTCTGCAGACAAAGTCTCTGAGGAAATGGAGTTGGTGGTTTTTCCAAATCAATTTTCAGTGGAGAAATAGGTCTCTCAAAATCTTTTGAAGCGTCCTCTTTTGATTCTTCAATTTCTTCTCACTCTACTTCAATTTCTTTTTGAATCTGACCGTCCAACTCTCTTCCGCTTCTAAGTTGAACGGCTTTTACTTGTTCTTTATTTTATTTTTTTGGATTTGATTCAGTATTACTATGAAGTGTTTGTTGGGATCTATTACTTAATGAATTTGCTGATTCTCTATATTTCTAATTGTAGCTCTTTGACTTTGTAATTCATTTCCCATTTGTAACACCACTTCTTCTATAGACAACTTCTTCTCCTTAAACTGTGTATTACTGTTGAAACCTGGAGGATAAGAAGATCTATAATTATTATTCCTTTGGTTGTTCTAGTTTCCCAATAGGTTTCCTTAGTTGTTCCCCCATTGATGATTATTACCACCTGAATTGTTATTCCAGTTAAAGTTGGGATGATTCTTCCAACCTGGGTTATAATAATTTGAATATGGGTTATTTTTCTTATTATTTATGGCATTCAAGTTTCTAATGATGCATGAGAATCTACCATTTGGCCAAATGAATTATCTTCAATCATGGAAATTGGTTGAGAAAAATTCATTCCAAATTGGTCTAACTTTCTTAAAATTGCAGCAACTTCATTTGCTAACGTGGTAAATGCATCAATTTTATGAATGTTGGCTACTTTTTTAAGATTTACCGTCTAAGAAGGCCATTGAAAATTTTTGGTAGTTATTTCTTCAATTAAAGCATAAGCATCATGAAATGATTTTGACATCAATGAAGCACCAGCAGCGACATCGATAATTGATCTAAGAGATCCAACTAGCCATTATAAAAAGTTTAAATTATTAACCAATCTTGTAAAGCATGGTATGGACACTTTCTTAAGAGTTCTTTAAATCTTTCCCATGCTTCATAAATAGATTCCCCTTCAAACTGATTAAAAGATGTATATAATTTCTAAGCTTCGCAGTTTTTGATGGTGGAAGATATTTAGCATTGAATTTTTGTGCTAAATACCCCAAGTTTTGATAGATCTAGGTGCTAACAAATTAAACCACATCTTAACTTTATCCCTCAGTGAAAAAGAAAATAACCTAAGTCTTATGACATCATCTGATACACCATCGTATTTAAATGTAGCGCACAATTCTAAAAAATTGGCAAGATGTAAATTTGAACTTCATCTGATACCCCTGGCGCTTAAGTGCGGGACCTCTGGCGCTTAGGCGTGGCCTTCTCTATTTAATTGGTGCTTAAGCGTCAGATCTGACGCTTAGACGCCAAAACTCTTTTGCACATTTTTCACATTTTTGCTCAAAATTTGATCCTTTTTCACTCCTTTAAGCATTTTTCACCCTTTTTATCTGTATATGCAACAAAAACACAAAAATACATTCCATTAAAGCACAATATCTCAAAATAGGTATAAAAAATGTTACTAAAAACACTATATATTTTAGGTGTATTAATGCTGAAGTCCATAAATTGACCCATTCATTATGATTTCCATCACAGATTTAAATATAATTGAACATATATCAATATGTTTCTCAATTTGAATGCAGTATAGCATTCTCCTTGGTGACTCTTCTGATCTTCATAGTAGGGAGTAAATTTGCACAAATAATGTAATGTCATTGTTTCGAAATTGTATTAAGTGATGAAGTAGGAAAACTAATATATCCTTCATCTCGTACTTCCCACATATCACTTTCATTCATCAGAAAATTATAAATATCTTGCATCAAATCTTGCGTAGGAATTAAATTTGCATAATGACAAAGTGTAACATTTTATATCATATACAATTCATTAATCCTCGCAGGAGTAAATGATACAGCCTTACCTCGAACGAAGACAACTCCTTGGGTAATTCCATGTAAATTTGCATAGAACTCCAAAACTATAGGTATAACAACCACAATGGTAGTGTAACACAGAACTTCCCATCGCCTTTGCAGAATGATCTCTTCAATTGGAGTACTTGGATTGATCAACCCATGATTAACAAATCATCTTTCCTTGATCAATCTCTTCTTTGTAATAATTTTATCATATAATCTCTATGCTTCGAAACTAATAAAATTTCTTCATTTAAAAACTCCATACCTCAAATTATTTTTGGAATTGGAAGCCATGGAATCCAAAAATAGGAAGTTTCTAGGTATCCTAGGCAAATTTTAGAGCATTAAAAACACCTCCCCGGTGGTTATTATGGAGCAAAATCTTGCCAAAGTTCGTCAAAACTCGTAGGAACTGTCTAACTGTCTTCGGCGTCGTTGGCGCTCTCGAGGGGCGTTGTAGGCGCTGAGATCAATTTCCTTGGGCGACGTCGGCACCAGTGGCCAAATTTTTGTGATTTTTTTATTTTTCATTCAATTAAATCTCAACTATTCTTCCAATACCAATTTTAGGCTTAATTTATAATAAATGTAATTGTGCAGGATTATTATCTACTAATATATAAGACACTTAACAAACTAAATAGTAATATATAAACATATAAGTATGGGTTGCCTCCCATAAAAAGCTTGGTTTAACGTCATCAGCCCTACATATCATTTGTTTAGTTGGGTTGACTTAACATTAAAACTTCTTTAAATTGAGGTATGTGTCTTTCATAATTGTGTTTCAAACGATGCCCATTAACTTTAAATATCTTTCTAGTGTTAGGATCTTTAATCACAATAATTCCATAATGATAGACTTTAATTACTTTAAGTGGCCCTTACCATCTGGGTTTCAGTTTTCCTGGAAACAATTTCAATCTTGTATTATATAATGAAACTTCTTGTCCAGGTTCAAATTTCTTCTGAATAATCTTCTTATCATGTCATATTTTCATTTTCTCTTTATAGATTTTTGCATTATCATATGCTTCATTTCTAATCTCCTCATGTTCATTGAGTTGCAATAATATTTTCTCACCAGCATCTTTTAGATTAAAATTAAATTCCTTAATAGCCCAAAATGTTTTATGCTCTAATTCTATAGGTAAGTGGCATGTTTTTCCAAATATCAGTTGGTATGGGGACATTCTTATATGAGACTTATAAGCAATTCTATATGCCCATAATGCATTTGTCAAGTCTAGCTGACCAATCTAATTTATAAGGATTTACAGCCTTTTCTAAAATGTGTTTAATTTCACGATTTGATATCTCTGTTGAGTTTCTTCATAAGGCACACATCTTCTAATAATTAGATCTTTACATTGCTTATATAAATATGGGTCAACCCAAAAATAGTATTTTGAATCATATATAAACTTCTTTAATTGTGGATTTTTTATATCAGGTGGTAGAATATCACTTACAATATAATTCACTATATCAGCATACCACGGTACATCCATTTCATCAATACTATATAATTGTTCATCAGGGAAATTCTCTAAAATTTCATTCGCAAATTTAGTTAGCATTTCTATTTCTATTCTAGACAAATGATTAGCTATTTGATTATTTATTTCCTTTCTATCAATCACAGTAAAATCAAACTCTTGCAATAGAAGTATCAATCTAACTAATCTTGGTTTAACATCCTTCTTTTGCATTAAATATTTAATAGCATAATGATCTGTATGCACTGCACATTTAGTTCCAATTAAATAAGGTCTAAATTTATCAAAGAATTAAACAATAGCTAATAACTTTTTTCCTATAGTAGTATGATTAATTTGAGCCTCATTTAGAGTCTTGCTAGCATAATATATAACCTTAAAAAATTTGTCGTGCCTTTGTCCTAATACAACCCTAATAGCATAATCACTACCATCACACATTATTTTAAACGGTTTTTCCCAGTTGGTGGTACTATTATAGGTGCAATGACTAATTTTTTCTTTAATAATTCAATTTTTTTTTATGCATTCTTCATTAAAATCAAATTTCGTATCTTTTTGTAAAATTTGGCATAAAGGCTTAGTAATTTTTAATTTTTTTTTATGTAGCGCCTGTAAAAATCAACTTGTCTTAGAAAACTTCTCCCCCTTTAACACTAGTAGGTGGTGGTAATTTTTCTATAACTTAGATTTTTGCATAATCTACTTACATGCCTTTTTCAAAAATTTTATGCTCATATATAATACCTCCTGCAATCATAAATTGACATTTTTCCCAATTTAATACTAAATTAACTTTTTCACATACTTCTAGAACTTTTTCTAAATTATTAAGGCATAATTCAAATGAAGTTCCAAACACGGAAAAATTGTCCATAAAAACTTCCATTCGATGTTCTATAAAATTACTAAAAATTGACATCATACATCTTTGAAATGTTGTAGGTGTATTGCATAGTCCAAAAGACATTCTACAAAAAGCAAATGTTCCATATGGGCTTGGAAATGTTGTTTCCTCTTGATCCTCTGGAGCAATTGGAATTTGGTGATAACTGGTATATCTATCTAAAAAAAATAGTACTTATTTCCTACAAATATATCCAACATTTGGTCTAAAAAATGTAAAGGAAAGTGATCTTTTTTGGTGGCCATATTTAATTTTCTATAGTCAATGCAAATTCGCCAACCAGTTACTTGTCTTATTAGTATTAATTCATTTTTCTCATTTTCTTCAACAGTCACTCCTCCTTTCTTCAGAACACAGTGAATTGGGCTTACTCAAACACTATCTAAAATAGGATATATAATTCCAGCATCTAACCATTTTAAAATCTCTTGTTTAACAACTTCTTTCATTATTGGGTTTAATCTTATCTAAGGATTAGCTTTAGGTTCATATTGTTCATCTAATAAAATTTTGTGCATACAAATTAAAGGACTAATTCCTTTAATATCCGCTAAAGTCCATCCAAAAGCCTTTTTATACTTTTTCAACATTTCTATTAACATTTCTTCCTGAATTTCAGTTAACTCGAAAGATATAATAACAGGCAATGTAGATAATTCTCCTAAAAATTCATACTTTAAATGGGCAGGTAATATTTTTAATTCAATTTCTAGTGGTTTAATACTTGAAGTAATACAATTTTTACTATCGTTTTCCAACAAGTCTAACGTTTCAAATTTGCTCTGAATATAATCCAAATCTTCTTCTTTAACTTCATCTTCATTTTCAAAAATTTCTCCTTGCTTAAATTTATCTTCAATTTCTTTCTTAAATTGTTCATTACTTAAATATTCAGCTACTTCCATCCTAAAACATTCATTATCTTTTTCTATTGCAGGATATTTCATAGCTTTTGCTATATTAAATTTTACTTCTTGATCATTAACTCTCATTATTAATTATTCTTTTTGTACATCTATTACAACTCATCTTGTTGCATGAAATTGTCTCCCTAAAATAATATGAATCTCTTTATCTTCCTCCATATCCAATACTATAAAGTCTACAGAGAAAATAAATTTATCCACTTTGACTAGTACATCATCTATAACTACTTTTAGATAAGTTATTGATCGGTCAGCTAAGTGAAGAGTTACTATAGTAGAGGAAATTTCTCCCAAATTTAAACGTTTAAAGATCGATAAGGGCATTAGATTGATACTCGCTCCTAAATCACATAAAGCCTTTTCATAAAACTTTTCACCAATTGACAAGGTATAGTAAAGCTACCATGATCTTTTAATTTTTCAGAAAGCTTTTTTTGGATAATAGCACTACATTCTTCACTGAGTGCAACGGTCTCATGATCTGTAAACTTCCTTTTCTTATTTAGTACCTCCTTCATAAATTTCGCATAACTTGACATTTGTTCCAAAGCTTCAACAAAAGAAATATTTATCGTTAACTTCTTAAGGATTTCCAAAAATTTTATAAATTGTTTATCTTTACTCTTCTGCTTCAGTCTTTGAAGAAACGAAGGCAATGATTTTTTCTACAGGAACATGTGTTTGTTCATTTTCCTATTGATCATTTTCTATTTCTTCCTTCTCTTCATCAACTTTAGTTTCTCTTTGGATCCTTGTTTCAATTTCTTTTCCACTTCGTAATTGAATAGCTTTAATTTGCTCTTTATTTTGATCTATTGGATTAACTTCCACAGTACTCGGAAGAATTCCAGAAGGTATGTTACTAAGAGCAGTCTCAATATGTCCTAATTGATCTTTAATATTTCTAATAGCAGCCCCTTGATTCTGTATTTGATTTCTCATATTCAACATCACTTCTTCCATTGTCAACTTCTTTTCCTTAACTTGTGGGTTAGGATTGAAGTTAAATCATGAAGAATAATAAGGTCTAAAATTAGGATTTCCTTGATTGTTCAGATTTCCAGATGGATTCACCGAATTATTATAACTATTCCAACTAAAATTAGAGTGATTTTTCCATCTCAGGCTAAAATAATTAGAATAAGGATTGTTATTTCAATTATTTATAGCGTTTAAAGTTTCATAAGATTGTCCTAGTGAATTTTCCTCTAATACTGGGGGTATTTGAGAATAGTTCACTCCTATTTGTTCAATATTTTTAGAAATAGCAGTAATTTGAGATGCCAAAATAGACATTGCATCAGAATCATGAATACTGGCTACTCTCTTAGGATTTACCCTTTTAGATGGCCATTGAAAATTGTTAGTAGCCATTTCTTCAATTAAAGAATATGATTCATCAAAAAGTTTTGACATTAATGATCCACCCGCAACAGCATCTATAATAGATCTTAATGATCCTACCAATTCATTGTAAAAGATTTGAATTATTACCCAATCTAGCAAAGCATGGTGTGAACATTTTCTAAGAAGACACTTAAATCTTTTCAAGGCTTCATATATCAACTCCACTTCAAACTGACAAAAAGATGTAATATCGTTTCTAAGCTTAGAGGTTTTCGTGGGTGAAAAATATTTAGCCAAGAATTTTTGTGATAGTTCTCCCAAGTTCTAATAGATCCAGGTGCTAATGAATTTAACCAACCCTTGGCTTTATTCCTTAATGAAAAAGGAAAAAGTCCAAGCCAAACAGCATCATCAGACACTCTGTCGTATTTAAATGTAGCACAAATTTCAAGAAAACTAGTAAGATGTAAGTTAGGATATTCAGTAGGTGATCCTCCAAACTGATTGTTTTGTACCATTTGGATAATATCAGGTTTAAGCTCAAATGAATTAGCAGCAACATCAGGATTTTAAATAGTTAAATGAAGTTCATCTGCTGTCGGATTTGCTTAATCTTTTAAAGGTCTTTGTAAATTTTCATTTATTGGATTTTTTATATTATTCGCCATTTCTTTCAAATTTTTAGTTTCTCTTTATTGATTTCAAATTTTTCTAATAGTACGTTCTAATTCTGAATCGTAAGGTACTAAACCTGCAGAACCAATATTTCGCATAAACAAATAAAGCAAGCAAGGTAAAATTTATTTAGAAGAAATAAACTTTTAAATAAGTTTCTCTCTTCTTTTTTATGTTTTTATAAATTTGTATATATATATATATTATCTAAATTTTCTAATTTATCAAAACTATTTAATTTAATTAAATTTAAGTTTTACCTTCCCCGACAATGGCGCCAAAAACTTGATCCTGAATTTTTTGTATGTAAGGATTTATGAAGTTGACACCACTACAGTGCCAAAAACTTGATCCTTATATAAAAATTAAGTTGTGTAAAATATATATAATTATAGGCAATTAATAATAGGATTCTACGTAAGTATACATATTGTTATCAAGTAATAATGGACTTTCTATTTAAGCCCCAAAAATCGATCCCACGGGGGAGGAGTAAGTTAGCAATGATAAATTTTAAAAGAAAATTTACAAAAAAATCAAACGAAATCGCTGTCACTAATTTTGAATGTTGGGATATTAACAAAGCTAAATTACTTAACTATTAGCAAAAAATGAAAATGTAACTTTTAAATATTCAATACTAATTTAAGAACTATGTTTAGGTAATGAAGATTTCTTATGTGAAAAAACATCCTTCCTAGTATAATGAAATTCTGGTGAAATGAGACGAGATAAATATTTTTAATATGTATTATGCCAAATAGGAGTAATTTTAATTCTCTACCCTGATACAGTGCATAGAAAATCATTGGCTAATCTTAAGTTTAGTCCCTAAATTTGTGGCTAGACTAGGAGGATACCGGCTTCCACTCCAGAGCTCCTACTTCCCTTCACCTGAAGGCTAACTCTCACTTTAATTTTTAAACACTAAGACCAAATTGAGGATTTTAGTCTGTCACCCTAAAGATTCTCCAATTTTACACCCAACAAAAAATATTTCCCTATTTATTTGCACTTAATTTCGTGAAAGAATTTCTCTTTCATAAAATCAAATGTGATCTTCACTCTGTTGTAGAACTCAGACTCCATTTCCCGGATCATATGTTTCACAACATATTTTAACAAATCAATTAGCCAGATTAAAAAGTAAATTAAGTTCAGAGTTGAAAAATCATCAGAATTTATTTTATATTTTAATTATGGTACATTCATTTTATCTCTTCATTTCACCATATCTCCGAGTAGGGGGAAAGATATAGGGATCTACTCGGACTTCATGAGAAAAATACGACAAAACATAAATTTCATATATAAAATAAAGTTCATACAACACTAAATAAACAAACAAATTTATCTGGAATTCTTTCTCAAAGCAAATTCTTTGCAGCCTTTCCTTATAAAAGTAGGAAGAAGAACTCTCTCACTTTTCTCCTTCTCCAACACTCTTACGAAAAATTTCACACTAAATTTCACAACAAAAACTCTAAACTATGAAAGCAAATTCACTAATTGACTCCAATATGGTAGTGGAATAGAATGATGTGGAGCGAAAAATGAACGTAAAAAAGTGAAAAACGTAGAGAAGCATATTTTCTGATGAAATTTGGCACCAAATAGAGCCCAAGGTCGGTTCTCCAAGAGGTGCCTCCAAAAACTCTTGAAAAAGTCTTCTAAATACATCAAACCTTCTAGAAATTGGGTCTGAACCGCCTTTGGCGCCGTCGACGCTGTTCTAGCGTTGTCGGTGCCGAGTAAAAATCTCCAGCGTTAAATTGTTCTGCGGAGTCGGCGCTGAGCATTTCTTCAAAAACTTCATTTTGACTCCAAATTTCATCATTTTTTCTTCCTTTTTGTTTTAAGCCCTAAAAATCAACAACCTGCAAGAAAACATCAAAATATCTTTCATTAAAGTGCAATATCACCAAAAATAGGTATAAAAATGCATATATTTTCAGTGTATCACCACATTTAACATAGAAGCAGCGAAGTTTACCTTAATGTTATTCTTCACCTTCCAAGCTCCTCTTTCATCAATAAGAAATGAAATAACTTCATCCAAAGCCTTCCTCATAGCGGAGAATGTGTTGTACTCACAGTGAAATGTTCCTTGCAACTGATAGATTTCATTAATCCTCCTCGGGGTGAATCCATCCATTTTACCACAACGTGGTCATCAGAAGTCTCTTTAAAATTTGCATAAGACTTCATGGTTATGCCAATAACAGCCTTGACAATAAAGTAACAGGAATTCTCCCACTATCGAGCAATAATCAATCTATCGACTTCACCACCCAGATTTTTGAATGCTCGATCTGGAATTATTTTCTTTGTATTCAGTAGACTACTGAAATGAATGCTAGCTTTGAAGTTGATGAATCTTTGGTCATCAAATTCAAATTTCCTCTTTCCTTTGCTCATTCTTGGTGTCATTGCAATCTTAGAAAGAAAGAAAAATAATAATAATAAAATCCAAATAAATTCAAAAAATTTTGAAAATCACAATGTGGAACGTTCTAAACTTAAATCCACTAAGTAAGTGTTCTTCACTAAATGATTTTCTCAAAATCTCCTTAACAATTTTAAAATTTTGGATCTCAATAATGTAGAAGAAATCCTTGAAGGAAATAAAAATTCTTTAGTTCAAAGTGTAGCTCTTATCGAGAGAAGATGAAATCCAAACTTCTTTTGTCTTCTAATCCCTTTAAATCCAAGTGTTTGCAAGCCCTAGGGGTGTAAACCAAAGGTTAAAGGAGACCGAAAGGGTAAAAATGACATTTTCACTGTGCAATTTGCAAAATTTTAAAGTATTTGGGGATTTTCCGGTCTCGGGCGCCGACGGTGCAAAAAATATTCAATTTTCATTATTTTCGCACATTAGTTATTTTAATTTCACTTCAACATCTAATTAGTCTCTTTAAACAATAATATTCATCCTTAAATAGTCCACAAACAACACAAAACCAACTTTTATATATGAAATTCCAAATTTTTACAAACACAGTTTTTTAATCACACAAACACATACATAAAGCAAATCACACTATAATTCAGCGTCGAAATCAAGCCACAACACTATAACGCTGTAAAATAAACTATACATACCATTAAAGTGATAGGAATTTCAAAGCAAAGCAAATCTAACACAATTACATTAAAAACATAATTAATTTTAAACAATAGAAAGTCTAACTTCTTCAATTACTCCTCTTCATCTTCAGTACAGTCTCCTCCTCTAATATCTACCATAGACTGATAATGTAAGTACAAGTTGTAGAATGGTCAGTACATGAATTGATCAGTCAAATTTTCATCGATCCATTCATTCTTCTTGAGCATCTGTACCAAACTTGTTTCAATCCATCCTGTATGATCAAAGTGTTCCTTCATCCCTGAATCTAAGTGATAAAAAAAGTAAGATTTCCCATCACATTTATGATATTCTGAAGTTCTCCTTCTATCTTCTTTATTTTCTTCTCCAAAACTTGTGAACTTCCAACTGTACTGGGTATTAAGGATGTTAAGGCATGCGATGATTGATTCAAGATAACGTCCAACGCTTAGTTTCCATTCCCAATATAGTTTGCATCAATAATATCCATGGGCTCCCAGGGTAATAACACTTTCTCCCTGGAATTGGAAGCCATGGATTTCAAAATTTGGAAGTATCTGGTGGTCTAAAAAGGTTTTCATGCCTTTTAAAAACACCTTTAGGCAGTTATTTTGAAGCAAAGTCCCGCCAAAGTTTGCAAAAAAATCCCTAAACTGTCGAAACTGTACTAGGTGTTTTCGGCGCCCCCAATGGCGTCGTCGGTGCCATGGCTCTATAAACGGGCGCTGTCGGCGCCCATGCTGGCGCTATCAACACCAAAGAAAAAATTGCGTCTGTTTCATCTTTGGTTCAATTCATTCTCAAATTTCTGTCTAATACCAATATTTGTCTTGATTTATGATATATAAGATTGTGTAGGTTTCTAAGATATTATTGTCTCCAAGTACATTAAAACAATTATTAAACAAAATACTAATATATATATATATATATATATATATATATATATATATATATATATATATATATATATATATATATATATAT
>NEWO01000278.1:114867-159291 GCA_003013225.1 Phalaenopsis aphrodite | reverse complement strand
TATAATATGAATTACCTCCCACAAAGCGCTTGGTTTAACGTCGTCAGCCTGATGCACCAATGTTTATTCAAGATGACTCAACATCGATATTTCTTTAAATTGTGGCATGTGCTCTTCATAATAATGTTTCAATCGATGCCCATTAACTTTAAATATATTTCCAGTTTTAGGATCTATAATAACAACAGTTCCATAATGATAGATTTTGATGACATTCAATGGTCCTAACTAACTAGATATCAATTTTCCTGAAAATAATCTCAATCTAGTATTATATAATACAACTTCTTCTCCAGCTTCAGATTTCTTTTTTATAATCCTCCGATCATGCCATATTTTCATTTTCTCTGTATAGATTTTTGCATTATCATATGCTTCATTTCTAATCTCTTCAAGTTCATTGAGTTACAATAATCTTTTCTCACCAACATCCTTTAGATTAAAATTGAATTCCTTAATAACCCAAAATGCTTTGTGTTCCAACTCTACTGGTAAGTGGCATGTTTTACCAAAAATAAATCTATATGGGGACATTTCAGTATGAGTCTTATAGGCAGTTATGTATTCTCATAATGCAGTATCTAATATAGCAGACCAATCCAATTTATCATAATTTACAAATATTTCTAAAATTTGCTTTATTTCATGATTTGATATCTCTGCTAGACCGCTAGTTTAGGGATGAGAAGCAGTCGAGAATTTATGCATGATATTATATTTTCTAATCAACTTCTCGATCCTCTTATTCCTAAAATAGGATCCTCCATCTGTAATAATCACTCTCAGTATTCTATATCTTGTAAAAATGTTTTTATTTAAAAATTTTGAAACACTTTGAGCATCACATTTAGATACAGTAATAACTTCAATCCATTTGTACATATAATCAATAACAAGCAATATATATAAATATCCAAATGAAGGCATAAATGGTCCTATAAAATCTAATCCCCACACATCAAAAATTTCAACTTCCAATGTGTAATTCAGAGACATTTCATCTCTTCAAGAAATATTTCCTACTCGCTGACATCCATCACATATTTTAATATATTCATTAACATCTCTAAAAAGAGTAGGCCAATAAAATCCATTTTGCAAAATTTATGTGCAGTTCTGCTAGTTCCAAAATGTCCTCAAAATTCAGAATCATAACATCGTTCAATTATTTGTTCAGTTTCTTCGTAAGGAACACATCTTCTGATGATCAAATCTTTACACTATTTATATAAATCTGGGTCATCCCAAAAATAGAATCTTGCATCATGAATAAATTTATTTAATTGTTGATTTTTTACATTTGGTGGTAGAATATTACTCACAATATAATTTACTATATCGACATACAACGGTATATTCTTTATATCAATAATATACAATTGTTCATCAGGGAAAGTTTCTAAAATTTTATTTACAAAATTAGTTAATATTTTTTGTTCCAGTCTAGACAAATGATCAACAATTTGATTATCAGTTTCTATTCTATCTACTACCACAAAATCGAACTCTTGCATCAGAAGTATCCATCTAATTAATCTCGATTTAACATAATCCTTTTACATCAAATATTTGATAGCAGAATGGTCTGTATGCACTATACATTTAGCTCCAATAAAGAAAGTTCTAAACTTATCAAAGACATGGATAATAGCTAATAACTCTCTTTCAGTGGTGGTGTAATTAATTTGAGCATTATTAAATTGGTTATTGGAATTGTTCTGTGGGAGTTATTGAAGTGTTATTGATGGGTTATTATGACGTTATTAGGGACTTATTAGAGTTGTTCTGCGAGGGTTATTACAGTGGAACCATAGAGGTTATTGGAGCGGTTCACCGCACGGTGTTATTGTTATTGGGAGGTTTCTATAATTTTATCAATGATTTGTAAAAAGTATCGTTGAAGTATGTTCAAATAGCATAACATGTTCATGAAGTTGATGATTCAATTTGAATCTATCAAATTCAATATTATTTTGGGATTATTGGAGTATTATTTCGGTGTAATTGGGGTATTAACTCTAATAACGCCGTAATAACCCCTTAATAATGTCGCTTGGTGAATCACTCCGTTAATGTCCGCGGTTCCACTTCAACAACCCTCGCAAAATAACTCCAATTAGTCCCTAATAATGCTGCTATAACTCTTTAATAACACTTTCATTACTCCTTCCGGACCATTTTCATTACCCCAATAACCCCAGTAATCCCCCAAACATATCGCTGGGTGAACCATGCAAATAACCTTTGCGGTTCCACTTCGAAAAGGCCCGGGTCAGGGCAGGCGTATAAAAATTTACTTTTTTCATATTTAATGAGTGAGTCTGGTATAGCAAATGTGGCGGCATATTACTGGAGTCAGCACGGAGAGCTACATTCAGACTCCACATGAAAAAGTTTTTTCTATTTGTGAGATATAAATTATTATATTGACCTACTTGTAAAGTTTGTTTTCCATCTGTTTTTAGTTATAATATCTGATATAAAAAAATATAATAAATTATACAAGTAAAATTTTTTTTAAAAATTATTAGGCCACTAAGCCAAGGATCGTATCGCACGACAGATTTCGTCTGCAGTAAGATATATTAAATATACAAAATATGACAAAGATATATTAAATATACAAAATATGACAAATTTATGGTTGCTTTGCTGGCATTGTATGAGGATGATCGACTTTTCGCCAGCGCTCATTGCCCCGAGGACCGAAATTACTTTAGAACCTCTCAGTACAGTGTCACAGTCGACGAGTTTACAATTCTCCGACGACATCGGTGTAGCTTTGTTCCATTTGATGTTTCAGTCGGTCGCCTCAGGAGCTGTGCTGAAAATCTTCACACTTAAACGACTACAACTTGTTAGCGGGGAAAATCTCTTTGCTTTGGTTTCAGTTATCTTTTGCTAGATGGAGGGAGCAAAAGAAGAATTCTTAAGGCTTTTTAGGGGCGATTACGGTTACCCTGACGCTCTTAAGAATATCGACGAGATGCGCTCTACTGAATTCAAGAGATTGGAAGGTTCGTTTTCATTACCTCTCGCTTTTACCGTAAAGTCTGCAATTCCTATTGTTATCTTGATCCTATACCAGGGTTTAGTTTTTTTACGTTCGTTTATTTTTAGGGGTTACTTATTTGGATCATGCTGGAGCAACGCTCTACTCGGAGGCTCAATTGGAAGCAATTTTCAGAGACCTTTCTACAAATGTCTATGGGAATCCACGTATTCTTCAATCTTTGTTACTTGTGGAAATTTATACGTGATTTATTGGGTTTATCTCTGTTTCATGGTTTTCATCAAGCTTACTTTAATTTATCAGCAAATTTCATTCTGACTAGGGTTATAATCGAGCCGAGCCGAGTATATCATTGTTTGGACTTGGCTTGGTAAAATTATAAGTTGATCATGTTCGGCTTGAGCTTGGCTCAAACTTTCATACATTATTCAAACTTGATTTGTGTAACTATTTCGATGTTTCAACTTAATTTGTACTTGATTTCTTTATGAAAAGTGAATGAGTATTTGAACGAGCTAAAAATTCAAACGAGAATCTAGATTTTCATATAAAAAATTTAATTAATTATTTTGCAATTCTAATCACAGCTATTAATTTATTGATTATGAACTCTAAAATCTTTAAATTTTATTAATTAACTATCTAATTCTTATTAATAGGACTACACTAGTGGAAGAACTATATTGATCCAAAAGTTATAGCGATGATCATTTACTTAGTCATATCTATAAGAAAATAATAGCAATAAGACAATTTATATTAATGTTCTTGGTAATTGCAGTGTGATGTTCGTAAAAAATAAACTCAGTATATTCAAGGTTATGAAAACTCTACAAAAAAATCTTTTATGACACTCTTTAAGTGCAAATATCATTATAAATTACCATTCACTTGTTAATAAAATAAATATATAATTAATAATTAAACTAAATATCGTATTGATATAATAATATAATTCTATTAAATCTATAATTAAATAAATTCCAATTAATTTAATTTTTTTTAAATAATGCATAATATATATAATACGAGTTATTATTGAGCTTAATATCTAGTATTTAATAAGTTACTTGTTGAACAATAAATGAGTTTGTTCGTCAACATAAACGACAAGTTCGACTATGTTCATGTTCAGTTCGTTTATGCTGCGAGCATTTAAAAATTGTTCAAGCTTGTTTATTTACTAATTTGAACGAGCATAATTGAACCTTAATCGTGTCAAGTTCAATTTATTCATTGAGTGCATTGGTAGTGCATTGGTTCATTTACGACCCTAATTTTGACTATCCACACACTCTTTATTGGCAGTGAAAGAACATTTTTTATAAAGGTGACAAATTAATTTATTGATACAAAACCCTTAATTCTTTCATCAACATTTGGGACAGACATGATGTTTTTTCTTAGAATTAATGTTTTTAAGGAACTAAAAGGTATTGCAATGGAAAAACAATAATCGTCCGCATTTTTTCATCATATCAACTAACATTGTACCATTGCTTTAATATTAATCCAGTCAAATACTTCTTTTTCATTACACGTTACCATCTTCAATAAATCTCTAATATGCCTTGCAGGCAGCGGAATTTCAACACATAGTTGTAATCGGTAAATCTAATATCTTTTTCGTGTGATTGTAAACCAATGAGTAATTGTCATCTTTCTTTCAACTGTTTTCTCTGAAATGCTTTCAACGTATTTCTAGAATGAAAATATTAATATCAAATTGCATATTAACTTTCAGTTTTTTGGTAAGTTTCATACAAAGAAAAATCTTAACTGTTGCTTTTGAAGAAGTTTTGGTTGGATTCATTGAAGGTATGCAACATTATGTTAAACATTTATTTTATGGGTTATGGCCCATGATTCTCATGATATACGCAACTGACTTTATACAAACAACAAATGATCTGAACTAAAGCTAAAATTAGGGTATTAACAACAAAATAGCTAAACTTATTGTGCCAAATTTTTTATAATTATCATGAAAGTTATTTCATGATTTTATTTACCTTCATATGTGCAGATTCAATTTTCAATAAGACTTGCATTGCATGTTTGTATGATTCATGTTTTGTTTCTCATTTATTCTTATGAATCATGCTTTATTTATTTTGATGTTTTTTTTATATTTCTGTAAAAAAATCCATTTTTCAATGAATCTTAATAGGATATATGATGTATTAATTTTTTTGTTTTGAAGAAGTTTGTGTGAGCTCATGGTGAAAAGCTTGGCGCGTCTAAGGGTTTTGTCTTTTAACAAAACATAAAATCACGAGGATTTAATGCTAAAATAACATTTTATATGTCCAATAATTATGCAAATGACCATTTAATTCAAAATAAAATTTATCCCAAATTACATTGATAACACTGTAAGATATAAACATAAAATTTATTTTAAGTTAATTAGTAAACTTAGTAGTGTGTGTGTGGCTTCAAAGTTCGCTGGCAACATGGTCTTGAAGTAGTGCCATGTACTGCAACTGAGATTGCGAAACATTAATTTCAATAGAATTTTGTGAGGCAGGAGTTGATTTAGATTTTCTTTATGTGTTAATTATAAAATTTTCATTTTTCGTACTCCTCAAATAATGTATCTTCTCTGGATTGTGCTCTTATAAAATTATGTAGCGTGCAACAAGCAATAACAATATAACGTTGTGTGCATAAACCATAGGGAGACATTCTATTGATGTTTAAAAATATTGCTTTTAGAACTCAAAAACATCGCTCAATAACATTTCTTATACAAGAATGCCTATAATTAAAGAGTTATATATGTTTTTGAGGTTGAGCGCCCTCTTGGTAATCACACAAATGATATCTTGTTTCTTTATATGGTGTTAAGTATCTTGGCATATTATCATACCCTGAATCAACGAGATAATATTTTCATTTTTTCAAAAAATACATGTTTATACATATTTCGCTATAAAGTTCATTTAATAATTACATAATTTGAAAAGAATGAAATTGACATATCTTGAGGTGGCATCAGAAAATTTAATTGAGGATTTGAAATACATTCTAGAAATATTCTCACATCATTAACTATTTCCTCCCAACCGGACAATACGTACACAAACATCATGTCAAATCCATATGCACACATAATATTTTGGGTTGGCTCTTTATGCTTTCCTCAATTCGAAATTTGATCTTTCTGAGATACATGTGCAGGAACATGTGTTCCATCAATCACACCCATGCAATCTTATTTATAAAATTTACTTTAAATTAGTATTTATAACTAAAAAAAAAATAAATTAAATTTTTTAAATTTAACATGCCTTAAATAAAGAATAGTACTTTGGATTATACTGGATCTCAGGAGGAAACATCTCAAATGATGGTGGAATTATAATCTCAGTTTCCAATTGATAAATTGCTTTCACAGTCTTTCTGAAATGTTCTGAGATTGTCTCCAATGAATGATGAAATCGTTCAGCAACCACCCTTAGGTGTTCATGATGCGATAAAATAAACATCAAAATTGCAAGCCGTTGCTCTAAGGTGAGTCTTTTTGAGTCTTTCATAACACTTTTATGCATCAACAAGGTAGATAAATTAATGAAAACTTGAGGTTTTGTTTTATAATTTTCAAAACAGTGAGCTCGATGTTCCCGCAGGATTTCATTTAAGCACTCATGAACTTGAAGAGTAGAAGTTCAACATGGCTTTTTTTGTTAAATAATGTTTATCATAATCATCAACACAAGTAAGAGCGATTGTTAGTTCAAGTTCTTCATCAACATCACTTTCTAAATTTGATATTGGATTCATAATATGTTTACTTATTGTATGAATTGATAAAATATATGTGTCATATGATGGCGTCGGTGGCGGGCAGCTCTGCTAGGGTTTCGCCCGATGGCGAAACCTCGATTTGAATCCTTCGACTTTCAATCTGTGCTCGACAACGACGAAGTTCTCGTACTCGACGACGAAGGACTTTGCGCTCGTCAATCTCCTCTGCGATCGTATTGCCCTCCTTTGCGCCCAACGACGAAGGGCTTTGGCGTCTTCAAGCTTCTACGGTTTTGTCAACTCCTTTGTGTCTTCTGCGCGGCTTTCCTCGTCGATCTGCGGTTTTCACTGCTTTCCTCGTCGAGCTGAGACTGCCGCAGTTTCGACATCTGCGGTTTGTATCTTCGGCGCAGCTTTGCTCTGACCTCTTTAGCTCGCCGTTTTTGTCCTCTGCCCGACTTGGCAGGGCTTCTACATGTTGTGATGTAGCTTCCTTCTTCTTTGGTGGAACCTGACAAAGCCTCATTTGCCCACGTGGTAGGTAATCCTCAGGGGGAGACGTCGGTTGTCTGCCCCTCAAGTTATAAGGAGTATCGTGATGGTATAAGTGACTGCCCCTTTATTAATAATGCAAACAGGAAAAGTGGGAAGACCACTTTTTTTCTGAGTTAGAAATTTCAAACCTTATTGAAAATATTACTGAAGGACCCCTACTTACACGGACTGATAATCAGGAGAATCTTGTAGCTCCCCATCTTCTGGAAGTATCAGCGGTAGAGGTGACAACTCTTACCTCACGTACATTTGAACCTCTTGTGGGCACAACTGTTGACAATCTTTCTACTGCAGCACTACCACCTCATCTGAATGAGCAACAATCTTCGGATGAGGAATGACAGATCTGTACTTCCAGGAGGAAGAAGAAGAATGAAGATTTACTTGAGCTAAGGAATCTAATTGATGATACTTTGGTTACTTTGTGCAATTGTACATATCTCACAAATTTGTTAGCTGGTTCCCTTCCGAGAACTAGAGACAGAACTAAATTGGGTAGACCTGATTGATCGTATTTGTACCATCTTTTTTGAGTTTTTAATTTTCTTTTTTCTTTTTGTTTGTGTTGTTTCGTGTGGGTTTGGTGCCTATTTAGGCCCACTCATACAACCTATCTGTACCCTTTTCTCTTTAATATAATAGCCCTTAGGCTTTAAAAAAAAAATTCTAACAAAATAAAAATTTGAGAGATAATTTTTATGAGAAATCTTGAAGATAGAAAATCAAATATTCTTTTTCATTTCCAAGAAAAAAATAATTTATATGAACATTAGCAATGCATTAGCACAACCATCACAAGCTTTGGAAATCACAAACATACATCCTACTCATAACCCAAGCTAATAAAATGTTTGACAACAATAACGAAAGTGAAAAAAAAGTAAACATGACACATTTAAAATACAAACACATAAGATAAGGAGGGCTCATAAGGTTCATCGTGATGAGCAAGTCATTTTAGATTTCTAATCCAGCCTTTTCCTTCTGCTATCAAGCATCTGAAGAAACATCTTCATCCATATTGCATCTTCTTGGAACTTATGTAAAACTTTTGAGTAATTAACGCCTTCCAGAAATTCAGAAACTTCATATATTCAAACAACAAAAATTCAGAGCTCTCATTAGAAGATCCAGTTGAGTTACATAGTTTTCTTTTATACTTCTCTACAGGTTTTGTTTCAATTTCTCGAAACTAATGTTCTTCCTTAGTGTTTGAAGGGATCTGGTCGAAGGATGTTGCAGTGTTCCTATTGCAGTTGTGTAATTATGAATATGGCAGAGAGACGTATATTGTGCATCCTTTTCCTGAAATATTTTTGCAGTTTTATTGACCTATATATTGGTAAATGAATATTATGATTAACAATAATGCGTAAATAATAAAATATAAGTTTTGGATTAAATATAATATGAAATAAATACCTTATATAATTTAGCCCATACATTTTCAGATGCAATCTCTTGAACAGTGGTTCTGTTATAACCAATTCTAGTTTCTTTTAATAAGTTAGAAAATTCTCTTCAATGAGTTCTAAGCGTATTGAATTTATTTCTCAGTTGTTCTTGCTTGTATTTTTTTTGTAGATGACTTTTTCCTCTCTGTGACTTTCTTATGATTTCAGTCATTCATCTTTATCATTACATCTTAAGACCCTATGTACCAACAATTCATTATTTAGCTAGTGAAATCAATGTTGGAAAGGATTAAAGAGACTAATGAGCATTTTGGTTGGGTCTTTCTTGCTTCTATCTCAGAAGACGCTGGGGTTGAACCTGATCATTTGAATGTTGTCCGGAGTATCAGGGAACTTTATGAGCTTGCAAACCCAAATCATTTAGGAAGATTTACTATTCTTGTACGTGCTTTTGGGTCTATTGCTCAATGTTTTCTTATTTGTTTGCTCGAGACACCATTGAGTTAGTTTTATAATTATCCAACAGGTTCTTTAGGATAGGAAACTCAAAACAATTGTAAATAATGAAAGTTCAGAAATAATCCCGTATGTTCAACATAGAGTTCAATGCAATTGCTGAAAATGCTGGCTTAAACTTATATCCCTCTCACCTACAAGAAGCCATTGATGAGGTGAATGAATTGGTTTATCACCTCACCGTGCCCCTCTCTCTGAACAAGGTTTACCATCCCTCCTCTCCCTCATAGCTTCAAATCCCCCAAAATATCTCGCCTCCATTGCACAATTCCGTCACTATTAGCATTTTAGAAGGGAGATGAAGACGAGAAGACTTGTGAACTTGAGAAAAGAAAATGTTGGATAACAATTCAAGTCTATGCTATCACACTTACAGTTGCTAAGGCCGAAAGAGAAGGAGAAGGGCATGGCGTCGGTGAGCGCAGTTTTAGTGAGCAAAGGGTAAAGAAGAAGGCATGGCGTCGGCGAGCGAACGTGAGAGTTTCGTGCTGAGAGGGAGATTTATTGGTCACGAACGTGAGAGAAAAGGTGGCATCGCTAGGGAAATGAGATGGGCAAGGAGAGGCTGTTTCCTGAGTTTTTAAAACAATAGAACACATATTTTTGCTGTTTTTAGAATTTTAAAAATAGTAGTGTTGAAACAGAAAATAAAAAAAAAGAAATAAAATTAAAAATAGGTAACTAGACTCTATTTTATTGTTTCTTTCCTATTTTTGTTTTTAAAAACAAAAGGCAAGAAACAAAAAATTATCCCAATCAACCCCTAAGCTTTTGGTTTTTTTCTATCCTTCTCTTTTTTTTTGTGTTGGGCCTCATCTTAACTCTCTATTTTTACCTCATGTAGTGAGAAAATAAGAATGAGTTGAACTGCTTTATGAGCATTATATTTAACTTTACAATGATGAGGTCGAGTCAATAACAATGAGGTTGGGGTTGAACAAATTAACACTGACAATGACATGTAGGGATGGTGAGGCGCTAGTTGCAGGGTCCTCACGGATAGAATTCGTTGAATTACCAAATTGTCAAAATTGGACTATACAAAAAAATTATATTTTCTTTACTTTTAAATAATTACCAAAAATTTTAAAATATGTATTTTATTCTCTTTTCTCCAAATACATTAAAAAAAGAAAAAGAAAAAAAGGAATATAAAGCCTACATCACTGTGAATAACTTATATCTATATTACATTAGGTCTATCACTAGTTCTTCCTAATCCTCCAATACTAATATTATCAACTTATTTAATAGAGCATTCTATATCCTCTATTGTACATGTTCAAATTAATTAGTCTATTTTTAATCAGCTTAATTTAAATACATGCTATCTCAACAGTTTGTCTAATAGATTAATTCTTTATTTTTTTATTTTATTATTTTTTACCATATATTCATCTTTGCTCTCTCATTTCTTTATGCTAAAATTTAAATTACACAACATTGACAAATTAATTGTACTTTTATAAAATTTACCTTGTAGGTTTCAATGACATTCTCTTATCACATAGTCATACAAAACATTTCTCCATTTTTTCTACCAAACTTTAGTTATAGTTTTTATTTATACCACTATTCTTTTGTATAACCAATCCAAGATATTTAAACTAATCCTGCTTCGGTGTCATTTTATTTTATAAATAAATTTGATTGATGCTTTAATATCACACAAATGTTGCATATCATACACTCAAGTATTATTTGCTTATTTTAAGCTGTATATCTTTTAAATATTTTCTAAGTTAGTTTAATTTTCCATTTATTTCAGGAGTCATTTCGCAATTAGAACATTGTCATTTACATATAATTAAACATTTTTAAAAGTGATCTATGGTCAAGAATTTATGATCAAACTATAAAAACATTGGATTTTATTCTAAAGTAAAATTGCTAGGTAGATGGAGACGATCCATGTACCTTTATACTTTTTTTTTCTCATTCTCATGGCTCAAGGTTTGATTTAGGGTTTCAAATTTTATTAGGCTTGGTTTATGTTAAGATTAAGATTTACTTGTTTTAATTTATTTGCTGTCTAGGATTTTAGATGATATTGAGGTCTTGATTCTTTCTTGAATGTAATGTTTACTGAGGGCACTCTTATGATTTTTTGGCTTAGCTTTAGGCATCTTTTCAGAATTGCTTAATATTTCTTTTTTGCTTTTGGTTTAAGTCTTTGGCCTTTGCTTAGACAGTCACTAATGTTTGTTTGCATATTTTATTGCGTCAATGTAGATAGCCAGAGTGATTCCAGCCATGCAACATCTAATGTCTTAAATGAAGCACGCCGACAGGTAGATTTGAACTTTTCACATTCTTTTGTTCAAATATCTGCTGTTTAAAATTTATAACATGCACACTCTATTTTGATATTTATGAAAAGGAATCTGAATTTTTTTCTTTAGTGATGGATCAACATCAACTCATAAATCAAGTCATCCATTACCGGAAATGATGCATATACAACATCTATTTTCTGTGTTTTTTTAAATTGTGAATAAAATGTTTTTTAATAATTTTGAAATGAGCAGCCACTACTGAATGCAGGCAAGAGTAGGCACTGAGCCCAATGGAAAAGCTGGTTGCAAGTTTTGATTGCAAACATAATCTGATTGGGAAGCTTTCTAAGTAGTTGCAGGTTGGCTTTGATCTTTTTGTAGTGTCTCTTGTGTTTGAAACTTTGATTTGATTAATTTTGGTCGAGTATTAAGATGGGCTAGAGAGATGAGTAATAATATGAGTTGCCTCAACTAGTATCCACTAATAGATGAGTCAATCCACACAAGTGTGATTTAGCATTTAGCTTAATTCGGGTTCAAACCATCGATGGCCTAGATGGATGCGTATTAGCAGTATCAACTTATAAAGGGTTTTCAAATATTAACCTAGTGATTCTAGCGAGTATATTTCAAATAATGTTGATAATGGATAATCTCGATGTTAAGATGACCAAATAAGGATTTGCCAATAATTGAAGAATGAAAATATTTAACTAGCACAATTGATCCCTTCGTCAGCGAAGAGAAGGGATGGTTTGAATTGTGATGTGGAATTAAGTTTATGAGGGTGTGAGATTGCATCTTGACTAAAAAAAAGGGGAACTGATTGTTTGATGATAATGGATAAACTATATCGTTCAACTCACCAACAACATTTATATAAGAGTGAGGGTGGTGGGCATTAGGAGGTTCTTTTGGGGTTGGTAGAGGCAATGTAATTTTGGGCTTCATCCAATGTCTTAGGAACAACCTAGATGCGAGGCTTGTTGAAAAATTAGTTGGAGGTGGATATTGGTTGAAAATTGAAAATACATACAAAGCACTGACCATAGATGAAAGAAGAGAACAAGCATGATAATGAATGTGAGAGGAAGAATAGAGGTTAACCTAATGTTGAAAAGAAGCTGAAAAAGAAGACCTAAAAATCTTCCAAGTAGGAGGGGAATAGTGGGGCATTCATAACGGGGTCAAAATACCCCTCGAGAGGGAAGTTGGTGCCATAAGACATGGTCCAAGAGGAGGTGAGAGCTTAGTCGGAACTACCCACAAAGCTGCACGAGGAACACATAAATAGTATTGCGATGTGGTAGAAGAGTGCATGCATTGCACACAACAAGAGCTGTGTGAGAAAATTTGCACACTTGGATGAGAACATGTAAGGATGAGCGAGTGTGAGTGGTTGAGCATGGAATGCCAGCAAAGAGAATGCATGAATGTAGAATATGAGCATGGATGATAGTAGCTACTTTGTAATTCGTTTTGAAGCTCAACTTAATGGAGATCTGGGTTAGTATTCTCCTTGAAACATGATGTTTTTTATTTAAATTAATAAGAACTTCATTAAAATCACATAATGTATTATGCAACTAATCATAAGACATGGATTCATTTACCTCATTATTTCTCTTATTGGAGGTATCTTCAATTGCCATCAAATAAAGATTTGTCTACTCTTGATCATATGATACTAAAATTGTTCCATCGCTAAGCGATACGGTTTTAGGGCGAAATTAGTTATTGAACAATAGATTCGACTTCGATCTGCTGCTGTCTTGGCTGAAAATAGTGAGGCAGACAACGAAATGTCATGGTACAGAGGTCGAGAAGGTTAACTACCTATTTTCGCACAAGGTACATATATACCACTTGCAAAAAGAAGATACGCCACTCCTTAGAGTAGAAACCTAGATTATAATCTCCACAGTACTCAAATCAAAGCAAAAGTCCCAAAAACAATGAATTTACATGCATAAATAATCTCCTGATAGAAATGATCTGATTATAAATAAAGAAATAGGAAGAAAATTTAGATATGGAAAAAGTCATGTAGAAATTGAAAACAGGATGAAATTGTGGTGTTCCATTCTCCCCCGATAGTGGAAACAATGATTTCTACAGGTATTACAGAAGTCGTGAAATTATGATTGTAGGATTGTTGGCTGAATTGTGGAATTTTTGCGACTGAAATAACATGGTCTCCAATCCTCAAATTTGCGGGATGTTTCCGCGTCATTCTTTTGTGTTAGGAGAGGTTTTTTTTTTGGAAGGACATGAATCCCACTGTTATAAATTCTTTCCCATGAAATCCTAAGAAAATTTCCAAAGCTTCAGTCCACCCCTCCAGTCTGATCATCTATTAGTAGATGTGCTGTTGAGTTGAGCTGAAAATTAACTATTAGATTAATCCATAACATTCTGGAAATAGCTCAAAATGGTTTCATATGTGACATATTGGACCTTCATTAGCAGTGACAATTTAGGAGGTAAACTGTATGTTTGAAAAACCTGAAATTTTCATATTTGGGGTTGCCATGCGTCGGATATCGACTTCTTGAACTCTTGGCTCTCTTGGACAACCAATACCAACCCTATTGGTGCTCCTTTTAACTCATGTAAAAAGATAGTTTTTGGCACCATTCTCAATCTATGTATGAATACTCATTACCTTGGACTATTAGTACAACCGATGTTAATCTTGCTAGAGTCTCTCTCAAGGACTCAATTTGAATTAGTAGCATATCTTCCTCGTCGATTACATACTCCTCTTTGGCATTTACAACCTCTTTTATATCACTGCCCATTTCTTCAACTGCTCCCTGCTTAGTGAAGGATACAATTTTCCTATTTGGGCAATCTGAGGCAATGTGCTTAAAACCTTGTCAGTTGAAGCATTTCTTGGCTGGGCAGAATTGAGAGTGGTGGTGGGGTAACTTTTTCTCTACTTTGGATTGGTTTCTTCTCTGATGTGGTTGGTTTGGAATCTCCACTGGGTGTGCTTTTGCTGCTTGATCATAGTATTGAACTTTGCGTGTAATGTGTAGCGGTCACTTGGTGACGTTTTTGTTTCTCCACCTTCAAGCTAGAGTTTATAAATCAAGTAGGAAAAATGTGATTGCGATTGCACCATATTACTAATAGATGACTTCAATCCTCCCAGGTACCTCGCTACCGTTTGCTCCTTTGGTTCGACCAACTCATATTTTGTATGAAGTGTTCAAATTCAGCTGTTTACTCCTCTACTGAAGAATCTCTCTGGCACAGGCAATGGATTTTAATGAACATATTCTATTTGTAATGCGGGGGAAGATGTTTGCACTGCACCTCTCGTTTCTCTCAAACCGACATTTACTTTTTCACTCACTGACAAAGACGTTTAAGCTTCTCCAACTATAAGGAAGCATTCTTCCATAATTAAATAGAAACTTTCTTGACCCTTCTATCAGAGGGAATCTCCTTATACTCAAAAGACTTGTTCCACAATTTGAAATTATTTGATGAACTCATTTGGATCCATATTTCCCTCAAAATCTGACCATTCATTTTTTACTTCAACATTTTGGACTCTGTAATATTATATACCAAATCGATGAGTATGAGGTCTTAATCATTAGAAATTACCTAGTGGAAGAGATTCACTTCTTTCTCTTGATCTGATGAGTCACTATTGTAGCTATGGGCGAGCTCACCAGATTGTCTCATCTCAAAGAAGACAAACCTCCATTTTAGTTGGGGGACTTTCCATTGCTTATCTTTCATAGTGAACTCTTGAATATCCCGTTGAGGGTTTCTCCTAGGCGAAATGATGTCTTTTTCTTCCAATGGTTGTGGTGTTGGAAAATGAGTTAGGGCTAGGGCTAGGGCTGTGGATGATGAGGTATTTTTTTTTGTGGGGGTGTTACGTTAGGGTTTATTATATGATGGCGGTGAGACCTTAAATATTTTATGGTTTATAATATCGGCCTTTAAAAGAGAAGTATAAAACTCAGTTAAGTGTTGCTGACATGAGAATGCTTAAGTAGACGAGTGACTTGACATTTATAGATAAAATGCAAAATGAATGTATCCGTGAAAGGGTTGGTGTAGTTCTGTTGGCACTTAAAATTAGAGAGTCTTCTTAGATGGTTTGGTCACATTAAACATAGACTATCTGATGATCCAATTATGAGAGTGATTGCTTTAAATTCAACTTATGCTAGGAAAGGTAGAGGTAGACCAAAAAAAACTTGGGCATGTTGTATAGAAAATGATCTTAATTTATTAGAATTAAATGAAAATATGACACTCAATAGGACACAGTGGAAAAAATATTGATGTAACAAACCCCTCTTGGTGGGATAATGGCTTGTTGTTTTTGTCGAGTGTTAGGTTAGATTGTACGGATTTTTTATTTTGTTGTAGGAAGGACAAATTCATAAAAATTTAGGTTTTGGTAGGATCTGATACTGAATGCTATTGTTTTAGGGCTTTTAAAAGGTGTTTAAGAAGCAATTTTAGTAAGGAGTGGGGGGATGCTTGTGGGATAACCTAAGAAGGAGATTATGGGAGGTTGACGGGCTTGGAAAGGGTATGAGGCGAAATCTGCCGTTGGACAATAGTTGCAGCATCGATTGGCGACTGTCCTAACTGAAAACAGTGAGGCGAATGACAAAACAACGTGTACGAAGTTCGAGGAGGTTCACTATCTGTTGTTACATAACTACAGATACACCACTTACAAAAGAAAGATGATACAACACTCCTCAAGGTTAATACAAAAATTACCATCTCCAAAGTACTTAAATCAAAGCAAAAGTCTCAAAAATATTGAAAATTCATGCCTAAATGGTTTTATAATAGAAAGATTTTAATTAGAAATTAAGAAATAGGAAGGAAATTCAGAAAAAAAAGGAGAAAAAATTGCAGAAATTGATATCTAGACGGAATTGTGTTTGGTTCTCCCTTGATCGCCAAAATATTGATTTTTGTGGGTATTGCGGCTGAATCGTTGGATTCTCATGATCAGTATCACATGATCTTGGATCTTCAAATTTATTGGGCGCTCCCATCACCAAGTCCTCCCAAATAACCTTGAAAGTTTTTTTCTCCCTTTTTATTTGTGTGATTCTCTTTTCTTGAAGTTTTCTGGCTTTATGCAGTTAAAATTGTTGAGTAGAGCGAATTAAATAATTTAAAATAAATGATTTTTATGGAAAAATCTATTATTTTATAGTTTATTATCATCAATTTTAGTGTTGAGTAGACTTTTTTGTTTTCATTTTTTTTACCAGTGTATTTATCTGTGTTTATGGTGTAATCAAAGTTGTTTGCTTATTAAAATAGTTTGATGGTTTTGATTTTCATTTTTATAATTATTTTGTCTATCACAAACTTCATTTATTGAGCAATTGGCCAATTTTCGATTTAAGATATCTAGCATTTAATAATATTAGAAGAGTTATTTTATGCTTGAGAAAGATAGGCCAACATACTTATTAATTTGCATAGAAATATACCTAATTTGAATTTGCAATCATTTAAGAATAACATTTAATGCAATTTTATGATTTTATTTCATATAGAAATATATTAATTTTAATCAGCATGATTAGAACTTCTAGGTTATCGAAAGTACTAGAAGATACATTTTTTCTTAATTGACAATCACTTTGATGAATGTTGCATTAAATATGAAGTTAAGTCCAATAAGGTTGATGAACCCATAAATCTAGAGTTTTCTCTCTTTACTTTGAATAAAATTTAATATTATAAATTTATTTCATAAAATTTTGTTTGTGGTTTTACAATCAAGTTTTTTTTTTGATTAATAGAAACTAGTGTAATAATTAAATAATAAATAATTTATCAAGATCTTCTGCTTTGATTCTTGTTGTCACACCTCAACTGACATCCCCTTAACTGTCAACTACGGCGTGATAAAGGGGGATGATTTGGTCAGATTAAACTTTCACCAGCACTTGTCCTGACTTGTAGAATTAGTATCTAGTAGGTGAACTGGTTTAACTAAATTTATGCAAACATATTTGATACATTTTATTTTATAATTCATCCACATTTATATATACTAAAAAGTGTGAAAATTATGTCATCATAATATATATATATATGTATACAGAGCTGCTAAATTTAAAAGAATAAAAGTACGTACCTAAAATTTATAGAAGTTCTTAAGATTATATTGCAAAAGCTGTACAAGTCACATCTAACTACTCGCCCAGGTATTTTTTTCTTTTTTCTGAAAGTCAAGAACGTAGAGTGAGCAACAACGAGCTCGCCGAATTAATTAAGGGCAAAATAAGATTTTATAGATGGAAAAGAAATAATGTGCATGCTCGTATGTAACTCTTGTATATGTTCACAACACGTCACAACACACTATAATTGTAAAAGAAAAGAAATATAATATAGGAAAATATGACAGATGTATAAAACATGTAGTCATCCATGTATGTGTAACTATAAGTATATTCATATGTAATTAACTTAATCATAAGAATGTCACTTGTAATTATATATGCCTCAGTCATTGGCTTGTCTCCCAGCCTGAAGGCTACCTGAACTCTTGATGGAGGTTGGGTCTCTCCCAAGATACCAGTTATCAATAGCTCCCCATGGTTCCAACGATTTCCTACGCTCCGTCTTCTTCTGATCCCATCGTTCCCTATCAACCATATATGCAAGTTTCAATCTAACTCAACCTGCCTACAAATTGAGACCTGCAAGTACGAGGAGTTGTATCGACAAGTACAAGATCTCGTTGTGAGAGGTTTGGCTAAAGAGAGTACCAATCTGTGTATTGTCCCCGCCTTGATGGTACCAAAGAAAGAAAGATGGTGAAGGATGTGTATTGATATTAAAACCATCAACAAGATTATTATTAAGTATCGGTTTCCCATACTTCACATGGACAATCTCCTGGATCAGTTGCAAGAAGCCACTGTCTTTTACAATATCGACTTACGCAGTTGGTGCATTCGATCAAGATGAGGCCAGGGATGATTGGAAGGCTGCTTTCAAAACCCAAGATGGATTGTACTAGTGGACAACCATGCCTTTCGGATTGTTTAATGCGCCCAACACATTCATGAGATTAATAAATCTGGTGTCCGGGTTCACATCGATAAATTTGTGGTGGTGTACTTCGATGTCATTCTGGTATACAACATATCTGAGGAGCACTTACAACACGTGAGGACGGTCTTAGAGATTTTGCGATCAAAATAACTATACGTCCATCCAAAGAAGTTCCATTTTCTGACTATCCAAGTATGCATTTTGGGTTATATTGTGTCCAGTGCAAGCATTCAGATGGATCCTACAACGATCGAGACCATTGTGAGCTGGGTCACACTATAGTCTTTCACCAAAGTTGAGAAAGTGTAGTTTTGAAAGGAAAGAAATTCTAGTAGATAGTTGCAGCTCAAACCAGTCGACACACTGAAGGAGAAGATGACTCAAGCACCAGTTTTGGCATTACCAGATTTCAATCAACTGTTCGATACCGATTATGATGCATCTAACGTGGGCATAGGAATAGTGCGACCACCTCATAACCTTCTTCAGCGAGAAGATGAATGAGTCCAGAATGAAAAATTTGACGTAAGACAAAGAGTTTTATGCTATTACAAGAGCTCTTGATCAGTAGAGCCACTACCTACTGACAAGCGAGTTCACTTTGTTCATAAATCAAGAGGCTTTGAAATTCTCGAACAACCAGAAAAAAATGAAGGGCCGACACGCGTCGTGGATGGAGTTCTTAGCGTCATTCTAGTTTATGCTTAAGCACAAGTCTGGGAGCCAAAACCGTGTAGTAGATGCACTGCCGTCGTCACTTGCTGATTACTACGATGCTGACTCAAGTGTTAGGCTTTGAGGCAGCAAAGGAAATATTCTAGATATAGACAAGTATTTCAGAAAAAAATTGGCACGAATGACTGGAAAAGCTTATCGAGCAGTAATACAGAGGTGATGGTTACTTGTTCTACCAGAGTAAGTTGTGTGTTCTTAGACGTTCGCTTGGAGTGTCCCTTGTTCAAGAATGCCACAGTGGAGAACTGGTAGGACAGTTCGACAGGGATAAGACTCTCGCACTTGTGAGAGAACATTTCTTTTGGCCTCAATTAACGAGAAATATGGAGCGACACATCAAACAATGCTGGATATATCATGTGGCCAAATTCAGAGGACAAAATGCAGGACTATACGCTTCTCTACCAGTACTGGAGGCCTTGTGGGTGAATGTCAGCATGGGTTTTGTGGTGGGTCTTCTTAGGACTTAGCAAAATAAGGATTTCGTGATGGTTGTGGTGAGAATACCCGAGATATCTAGGACCATCACTTTCAATAAGGATGTTAAGTTTCTGAGTCACTTTTAGGATAAGACTCTCGCACTTGTGAGATAACATTTCTTTTGGCCTCAATTAACGAGAGATGTGGAGCGGTACATCAGACAATGCTGGATATATCATGTGGCCAAATTCAGAGGACAAAATGCAGGACTATACGCTTCTCTACCAGTACTGGAGGCCTTGTTGGTGAATGTCAGCATGGGTTTTGTGGTGGGTCTCCCTAGGACCTAGCAAAATTAGGATTTCATGATGATTATTGTGAGACTACCCGAGATATCCAGGACCATCACTTTCGATAAGGATATCAAGTTTCTGAGTCACTTTTGGAGGACTCACACCAAGCTTCAATTCAGTTAAGGAGCTCACTCGTAGATGGACAGTCGGATAGAGATAGTGAACAAAAATCGGAGGAATTTTACAACAATTCTGTGAGTCATACCACAGGACACTATTTGAGATTTGGGTGCAACCAGCTCACTCCACTCAAATTGGTACTTCTTCTAACAACATCAGAGATTAGTGAGGATGCTGAGGAACGTGTGCAATAGATTTAGAAGCTACATGAAGAGGTGAGAAAGGAGATTACTAACCTAAACCGCAAGTACCATGCACAGGCAAACGAGTCCAAAAAAGGCAGCTTTTTAAGAAGGAGACCTAGTGTGGATTCAGTTGAAGAATGAAAGGTTCCTCGTGGAGCATTTAGCATACTCAAGTCCAGAGCAAACTGACATTTTAGGATTCTCAAGATTGAACGACAAAGTCTATAAGATTGATCCACCAGGAGACTACAATATCTCTGCTACGTTCAATGTGGCAGATTTGTCTCCGTGCTACGAGAAGCCAGAAGCATTGAAAAATGAGGTCGAGGCTCCCCCAACTCTGGAGTACTGATGTGGGGCTCTCTGAATATCGTGCTATTAAGAACAATTAAGAATTGGGAATATGTGAGGGAATGTGAATTCTAAAGCTTTTAAGGGAGCTTAAGGCTGAGATGAAGAACACTTAAGTTATTCTATGATAGCCAAACAATTGTTTGTATAGCTAAAAATCTTGTACATCATGACCGAACAAAACGTATTGTGATTGACCAACACTTCATTTAAGAAAAGGTTAATAATGAAAATTTTTAGCTCACCTATATTCTTACAATACTTCAGACTGTTGATACTCTCATCGAAGTACTATCAAGTGTCAATCATGATGAAGCGATGTCTAAGTTTGATTTGTATAATATATACAACTAAGACTGTCAAACAAACTCGTTTTTCTTGAAAAACTTGTGTTCGGCTTGTGAAGTAGCTCGTGTTCGGCTCGTTCGTCAAGTAAATGAGCCGAACACAAACAAATTTTTTAAGCTTGAATTATAAAGAAGCCGAACACGAAGAACACTTTGTTCACTCATGTTTGGCTCGTTTTAGTTCGAAATAAAGAAATTATATATTTTATTTATATAATAATATCTTATATATTATTTATGTAATAATTTATTATATATATTCATATCAAAGTTTAAATCACAACAACACGTTTGGTCATGTGGTTTTGTGCCTTCTTTTGCACAGATTTGGTGCACGTTCGAATCCAACACTCTGCATTTATGTTTTTCAAATAAATTTAACGAGCTAATTTCGAGCCAAACACGAGCCGAACACAAATAAGAATATTTAAATCGAGCTGAACAAGAACACGCAGTTCACGAGCTAATCTTGAACACGAAAACAATTTTAAAGAGGAACAATTTCGAATGAGGCGATTTCGAACCCGAGCAATTTCAAACTAGCTGAACACGAGCAAAGCCTGAGCTCGCTCAAGCTCAACTTGTTTACAACCCTATATACAACTTAGCTTGAGGGTGAGTATTGGAAAGTGCCAATTAACATTGGTAGGAATTTATTTCCTTTTCGTAAAATTTATTTCACTAATTATGTTTCCTTATTTGCTATTTTTTTTTTGATTTTTCTTATTTGGAGGGATTCCTATTTGACTTCCTTTCTTTATTATGTTTATGTAGCAAGGTGTAATGCATGTATTATAGCAAGAAGTAGTCTTCATTCCAAAATTTCTACTAACCTTTTCTTTTGTTTTATGCATCACCATTATCTTCATCTAGTACTTTGTTAGGACAGGAGAAATCATCTACATTGAATAACTGAATAAAAAAAAAAATCTCTTTGATTTTGATTTTTGTTTGGGTTTAGTTCTTCTTAAATCTATTGGTTTGATCAGGTTTAAGTATTTGGGTTTACGGAATTGAATAATATTTAACTGGACTGAAGTTTGCTGATAAGTCTATAAATCTATAACTTTTAGAATCTGTTTTTTAGTTCTAATTTTTTCTTGTCTATTCAAAACCAAAAATACTTAGAAATCAAACCAAACCAAGCCATAGGCATTTTGATTTGTAACTCGAAACTGAAAAATCTGAGCTAAATCCAAGTTCAGTTTGAATTTTGATTAGGTTTTGTTGTGATTTCTGTCTTTGATGGTTTGCTCAGTTTCTAATCATAATCAGCTGGGAACCAAACTGAACATTGCCCATCCTGAATTTTTTATTAGAATGTTATGTGTGCATGTTTGATTAGAAGTAATCTAACTATTGCCTGTCATTATTATCCTTTATTATATTTTAGTTCGTTTATTTCATTCATATACGATTTTCCCTGTTGGACCAGGTACTAGCGTATTTTAATGCCTCTCCGATGGACTACAAATGTATATTTACTTCTGGAGCGACAGGGGCTTTGAAACTAGTTGGTGAAACTTTTCCTTGGTCTGGTGAAAGCTGCTATATGTACACGGTGGAAAACCATAACAGTGTTCTTGGGATAAGAGAGTATCCTGCCAATATGAGAGAATAAATTTTACATTTTCTAGTACAATGATGTAGACTGGTAACTTTCATATGTAAATTAAGCATTTCATTGTGGCGTGGTCAACAATTTTTATGTCTATTGATTTTATTTTCTTGAATTGTAATTTAAGGTTGATTCAAGATTCGTGCATGACCAGTTCGGGCCATACAAAGGATTATTCTTTATGATACTGCATGAAGAAACACAATAGGATTTGTTTTTGTTGCAATTAATTCATCACATAGTATGTGAAGAACATATTCTTTTTATAATATTGAATGAAACTTTTTAGAGCAACCGTCATCTTTTATAAAATCTGATTGGTACATCTTGTTTTGCTAAGTTTGTGGAGCCAAATTTATGGCCGACAAAGAAAAGCATTATGCAAATATAATAATGACTTATGTGATATGGCAATTTGGGGGTTGGAAGGGAGGCGGTGTGGTGTAGCTTCAGAATGGTATCCAATATTTGTGTGTTGGGATTTTACTTCGTTTTCTCGTGGTTCTAAGTTTTTTTTATAGACGTTAGCGGGCAATATCACATAGTCCTCAATTTGGTGAACTTATATAAAATTCTTGTTATGTTTTGCATGTTTACTTGATTTCTATTATATTTGTTTTTGATGATTTGAGTTAGATTTAGCCTAATTTTGTATAGCTGGTATCAGAGTTTTTGGTTATGATTAAAAGCTATTTGGAGAAGGATCGGCATTGGAAATGATCGAAGTTTGATGGCATGTACTTTCATTTTGGAAGACACAGATAAGATTATTTGCATAGCAAGTTGAGGCTGTATCCCTTGAGCAATAGGATTGATATAGACAAGTTTTGGGAGTGTTCCATTTGACGTTGTCAATGATTGGGGCTCACAACACAATGATTGTAAAGAGCAATGCTGGTTTCTTAAGATTGTCGGATATTAATGATAAACTTTGATCTGTAACAAATCTAAAGATGTTGAAGTTGATTTCATATTGGAACACCTAAATTAGTTGAATACGATTGTGAATCAATTGATCTTTGTGGAAGATTAAATTTAATGATTAGGTATGCGCTCTAATTTACTGACCTCATTGTTTGAGTACTAGGGGAACCTATAAGGGATGCTATGAGCAATTCCATAGGGAATTCATAATTGAAGTTTAATGATGTCTGGAATACTTCGTGTAAAGGAGGGCTGAAAGATATATTTTGGAGAAATCTTAACTTTGAATTTTGCTTTGAATGTTGATGGTATGGGCTAGTTTTGAGAGTTATTCTAGAAAGGTTAAAGTAACATAAGAAAATCAAAATAGGAGTAGCTATTACATACATGCATGGCGAGGCTAATCCAGAGTTGGATGGAATGCAGTGTGCTAGAAAAGAATATTAAAATGGGAGAAGCAAGTCCCTTAGATGGAAGGAATCTGGTGTGCTAGAATTGTAGCAAGACACACCGCTTGAACAAGACTTACTTAGCACTAAAGAAAAATAATGATGCGGCGAACACGGTCTTCAATGAGATACATGATGCTTACATTTTATCTGTCGGTACTTCTATTAATTATTGTCAGATTCAACTGTTTCTTTACATATATCTGCACATTATAAAATTTTAGAGTACTTTGATTGGAGTCATGAAAAGCTTTCTTGCTGATTGCGAACATTTAGGTGTTATTCATGATGTTGATGTAAGATTAAAATGGTTAATCGCCGGTTTGGAAGGTATTTAAGGTGAGACATTTTCTAAGTTGGTGCTCAAGCTGATGTTAGTTGGGCGTTATAAAGATGAAGGTCATAATATTGTTGTAAAATCACTTAATGAATCATAGGGTTCCTTAGGGGAACAAAATTGGAATATTCTGTTACTTTTACGTTATAGAGAGAGAAAAAATGTTATAGAGATACCATTGTAGTAGCTGATATTGTTACAAATTTTGAGCCACGCCACTGTAGGCCTGGCATTAAGTGAGAATGGAATAATGATGTTTGATGTTTCATTCAAAAAGGAAGTTTTTTGGGACAGCTTGTGCAAAGGCTGTAACTTTGGAAAGCAAAAAAAAGTGGGCTATGTTGATGTAGAACGAAAACCTAAATCAGCAATGGTGGAGTTGGTCCATGTGAATCTTTGGGAGCCATCCAGAGTTACATCTCATTGTTCTAATTATCATTAAGTAAGAAGATATTGATTACCTTCTTAAGAATAAATTAATGTCTTTGATCCTTTAAAAGATAGAAAGCTATAATACACAAGAATATTTAGATGATAATTTCAAGCGTTGTTGTGCAGTACTGACATCAAAATAAAGAACATTCTAGGAAAATCTCAACAGAATGATTTGGCTAAGAAAATGAGAAAAACATCGAATCATCGTGCTAGCAATGTGAGATTGAATGATGGATTACCAAAAGTCTTTTAGGCTAAGGCCATTGGCATTTTTGCATACTTGAGTGGTGATGAGGTAATTTTTTCTTTTGAAGTGTTTGGTTCTCTTTCTTGTGTTTGTACTAATTCAATTTCCATTGGTAAACTTGATACTGAATCTAAGAGATGCTTCTTTAGTGGGTATGGTGATATCAAGTTTGGTTATCAGGTTTGGGACAACAAATAAAAAATATCAAGAGCAAAGTTGTGACCTTCAATTGAGATATCTTAAAAGACATCCTGAAATCACACTTTAAAGCTCTGAAGATCTGAAGAAAGTCATTACTGTAGTTGAGGTTGAAAATATAGGTAGTGTAGAGTAGGAGAATATAACCCTCAAAAGAAGGTTAGAGAACTCTGGTTGCTATAGTCCAGAGGACTTGCAGAACTGTCAGATCATCACAACGATACTTTTCTGTATTGGACTATTTTGTTGATTGGTGGAGGTGAACTAATGAGCTATGATGATAAAAAAATAAAGAATCAATCAGTTGTGATCTGGCCATGAAGAATGAGATGGAATCAATTTTATTTAATCAAACATTATAGGTGATAAATTTAGCAAGAGTAAATAAGTCCTTGCAGAATAAGTGGTGTAGTGGAATAAAGAAGAGCATGATGGCCGCAAGTGATACAAGATGAGGTTGGTTAAAAGTTATACAATAGAAAAAAGATATTGACTACACATTTTCTCTCTACTGGTGAAATTAATCACAATTTGAATAGCACTTGCTTTATTCTGGGCTTCAATAATTTGCGCTAGCTCTTCTGAAAGAGTTATAGTGCTATCGTTCAAATATCATGAGGACAAATTATATATATATATATATATATATATATATATATATATATATATATTCCTGAGTTTTCATCCTTATTTTTAAGGACTTTTTGATATGGTTCTAGGTTTCATATAGATGAAAGTTTCTATGGTTAATTACTACAAGTCTCAAGAGAAAATTTTCAATTAACGTTAGTCTGATGCTAGGTATTTAGGTTATATTAGTAGTGATTTAGTTTATAAAAACATAAAAAATTAGCACCATTAGCTTTAAGTGGATGGTGGGGAAATGATGGCGAATCTAATCAAAGTCTATGGTTTCATTGTTTGCAATTGTCATTGGCTCTAGTCTACTATGTATGCTGATGCACCTTGCTTATTCTAACCCAAGTATTTTTGTTTGCAACCATGAATTATATCATCCAATAGGATCTTATTGTTCTGAGATAAATGCTTGTTTATGGGGATACTTTTAATTCAATCTTAATTTATACATTGTTTCATACCATATCAAGTGCACCCCATGATTCAGTAAATACAAGATTTTTGCAATTGAAGAACCCGCGGGCTCTGGTTATGATTATAATCTTATGGTGCCATTTTGTTGTAAACTATCAACACAAAGGGCGCCAACCATATTTGTTCCTATTTATGTTGCCATTTGATAGTAAAACCATTTGGTTAGAAAGCACATACCACAATTTTACTTTCATTAAATCTTGACATAGTGGGATTAAGGTTTTGTTGTTGTTGTTGTTGTGAGATCTTTAGGAATGATTATAGAGGTACATTTGATATTATATTATTTCTTTTTATGCTTAGGCTAATCTGAAATTTTTCGTTCTCGCCAAACTATTATGTATAGTAGATGGGTCAACTGCTCTTAGCTTTAAATGGTGAATTTAAATTGTATAATATAAGTTTTATTGAAAGGAGGGGTATTTATACCCAAATACAATAGGCATAAGAAAGGAAAAAAAGAAATTTTGCTGGACTCAATCTTTTCCTTAATGAAGTGTTTATCAATCTCCACATGTTTAGTACGATTATGCTAGATTGGATTGTGCGCAATGTTAATGACGACTTTATTATCATAGAATAACTGCAGTGGGATGGATGTTGGCATGCGAAGTTCACGGAGCATAATGCGTAGCCAGAAGGCTTCACCGCTCCTTAAGGGCCTAAACCAGAATTCAGTTTTAGCACTGCTCCTGGCATCCATAGATTGTTTTTTGCTTTTCCATGTGATCAGATTTCTCCATACAAATAAACAATATCCCGAGGTAGAACGTCAGTCATCAACTGACCCGACCCAATCAACATCTGTATAACCAATAATGGTCAGAGAGGTGTGACAAGAGAAAAGTAAACCTGAGCCCGACGTACTTTTTATATAGTGAAGAATCAGGTGGATAGATTGGAGATGGTGCTCATAGGAGTTATGCATTAATTGACTCACTATACCAATTACGTGACATATGTTGGGGTGAGTATGGGTAGATGAATTTCCTCACAAGATGTTGGGAGTAAGTTTTGTTGATAGGCACAATGTTGAGAATGTCGGATAAGTTTTCAATGGGATCCATAGAGACAACCACCAGCTTGCATAGAAGAAGTTTGCTCTCTGTTAAGAGATCAATCACATATTTGTGCTGAGATAGACAAATGCCCCGAGATAATTAAGCCACTTCTATGCCTAAGAAGTACCAGATAGATCTCAATTCCTTCATTTCAAAGGACTAAGCAAGAATGTTTTTCAAGGAATCTAATGTCGTGAGATCGTTACTTGTAAGAATACTATCATCAACATAGACAATAATGATTGCTACCTGACCATTGAAAAAATGCCAGAAGATGCAAGTGTGATCTGATTGAGTATGAGTAAAACCATGACCCGCGTCAACCTTTGTGAACTTGCCGAACCAGGCTCTTGTGGAGTGCTTTAGCTCATAGAGAGACTTTCACAGCCTGCATACATGACCTTTAGAGGCAGTGGAGTCAAAGCTAGGGAGAATCATGTACACCTTTTCCGTAAGCTCTCCATTCAAGAATGCATTCTTGACATTTAGCTAGAATAAAGATCAATCTAGATTTACTGCAAGGGACAAGACTCAAATAGTGTTTAACTTAACCACAAGAGTAAATGTCTCCTCATAGTAAACTCCATAGGTCTGCGAGTATCCTTTTGCGACCAATTGTGCTTTGTTGCGTTCAAAAGATCTATCAGAGTTGAACATGGTGCTGTAAATCTATCAGCACCCCACAACTTTTTTACCTGGAGGAAGATCAACGACGTCCTATGTATGGTTCCACCGAAGGGCATTGATTTCCTCATTTATTGTCGCTTTCCATACAACATCAACAAGAGCAACCTCAATAGTAGCTGGGATAAACTGCAAAAAGAGATAAATGCTCTGTAGGTCGGAGATAAACTGCAAAAAGAGACATATTTTGCTATAAAAACGAGGGAGAATGTTTGATTACATAACTTATTCCGAGAACTTGCCTTATTCAGAGGGGTCGTGTTGAGGATGTCTCTTGTAGTGGAGTCAAGATCCTATGAAGTGATTGCAGGTTCCAGAGTAGAAGCATTGGAATGGGTGTGTCGAGGGTAGACAAATAGTGCAAGGAGGAGATGGGGCACTCATTGGAATATGGGACTCTTTAGTGGTAGGAACAATGGGGGGAATATCCATAGGAATAGGATAAGGGATAGTGTCTAAGAACCCACATTCCCTCTCACTTGGGGCAGGGCTAGGAAAATAGGAAACACTTTAAAAGAAGGAGACATTATCACTCATATAGATTTTGTTAGTGGTAAAATCAAGATACCGATATCCCCTTTGAATAGCAGAGTACCCAAGGAAGATACATTTTATGGATTTGGAATCAAGTGTACTCCAATAGGCGGCAGTGTTCCGAATAGAGGAAGTGCACCAAATAGCTTGAGTCTAACGTGGAGAAGACCCCATTGACAGGGAAGCATGACATCAGGATGGTTAAGGGGGTTCGAAACTTGTGAATTTTAAAGAGGACTCTATTTATGAGATAGGTGATAGTGAATGACATCGTTTCGAAAACATTTCGGTATATCTGAAACATAATGAAGTGAGCAACGTCGAGGAGATAATGATTTTTCTCTTGGCGACCCCATTTTATTAATTTTTGATACACGAGCTATGGTGGAGGATGCCCTTACCAAGAATTCACCTAAAATAGGGTTGAAAAATTTACGACAATTGTTGGCTCGAAGAACCTGAACAAGAGCCTTGAATTGAGTTAAAATGAAAGTGTAAAAGTTTTGGAAGTTGACAACAACTTCCAATTTGTCTTTTAAAATGTAGACCCATGTCATTCGAGTGCGTTCACCAATTAAAGTCAGGAACCATCTTTTATTGGTATAGCTGGGAGTGCAAGAATGTCCTCATAGGTCACTGGGAATGAGAGAAAAAGGAGCGGAAGGAGTGTAAATGTGGGGTGGGTGATGGACCCGATGATGTTTGACTAGCTGACATGTCTCACAATTGAAATTAGAAAGATTTTTATTTGAAAACATCAAAGGATACAAATTCTTTAAATATTGAAAACTAGGATGACCTAAACGACAATGCTATAACATAATGAGACATTTAATGTCTCGAGATAAGCTACAATTTCTGAGAGGTATNAAGTTGACAACAACTTCCAATTTGTCTTTTAAATGTAGACCCATGTCATTCGAGTGCGTTCATCAATTAAAGTCAGGAACCATCTTTTATTGGTATAGTTGGGAGTGCAAGAATGTGCTCATAGGTCACTGGGAATGAGAGAAAAAGGAGCGGAAGGAGTGTAAATGTGGGGTGGGTGATGAACCCGATGATGTTTGACTAGCTAACATGTCTCACAATTGAAATTAGAAGGATTTTTATTTGAAAATATCAAAGGATACAAATTTTTTAAATATTGAAAACTAGGATGACCTAAACGACAATGCTATAACATAATGAGACATTTAATGTCTCGAGATAAGCTACAATTTCTGAGAGGTATGGCCACACTTTTAGTGCTCTTTTCTTGAAATTTGTAGAGTTTGGTTACTCTCTTAACAGTTTCATTCATTCTTTCTAAACGACAATCCTGAAAAACACAACCATTAGAAGAGAAATTAGCAATGTAATCAACATCATTCGATAGCTTGCTGATAGATAACAATTTACATTGTAATTGGGGAACTTGTAAAACTCCATAATTAAACCAATTGTCAGTACAATCGACCCTTTTCTAGCAATGGAGCAACATGAACCATCGTTAATTCTGACTATATCTTTTCCAGAGCAAGGATAATAAGTTGGGAAAGCTTGCGAGCATCTACTCATGTGATCTGTGACTCCTGAATTAATAATCCACGACTAGAGGAGGAATAAACTGTGAGAGCTATAGGAAGAGTACTTTGTTAGATGTAAGAGGTCGACGGACCCGTAGAGACCTGATTGGCTCCAAGAAGCTTGATCACTTGCTCCATTTGGTTTTTCAGTGATTCAGAGGATTCCAGGATGTTCTGGGTAGGAGTCGGTTGAGTCGTGGTAGGTTTGGCCGTCGCCGTGAGACCCTTGATAGTAGAGGGGTCAAATGTTTGTAAGTTTGTTTACCGTGAAGCTTCCAACACTTGCCTGGAGTGTGGTTTGGTTTGTGACAGTAATCACAAGTAGGGTGACTAGTTCAAGGTGACATGGATGAGGGATGAGCACTAATTGAGATCAAGACAGACATTTCAATTGAAGGAGTAGAGGTTTCGAGCATGATGAGTCGCAGACTTTCACCTCGACAGGTCTCGATGAAAGCGGCACAAGTAGAAGGAAGGGGATTCTGTCCAAGAATACGGCTTCAGACTTCGTTAAGGTATTTGTTAGGACCAGTCAGGAATTCGAACATACGATCCCTTTCTACAATCTTATGGAAAAAGGATAGGTCGGCTGGAGAATCTCAAGTATAGTCGTAATACATGTCACATTCCATCTATTGTTCAACAAGTTCATTTGTTTCTGAAATTTTCTTAGATACCTCAATGAGTTGGACGAATTTTCCTACATCAGAGACAACTGTCCAGAGAGCACTAGAAGAAGGGAGGAACATATATGAACGACCTATCGAAGTCTCCATGGAGTTGATCAACCACAACATGACCATAGAGTTCTCCATTTCCCAAGCTCCATATGCCGGGTCAGTCTTTGGAGGCTCACGAATCATTCCAATGAGGTGACCAAACTTCTCACGTCCTTTGGGACCATTATTGACATTTGCTGCTGTTCAATTTATGAGCAGTGAACAAGAAACTCATGTTGGTTTCCGGTTCTCCGATCTGTAAGGGAGCGGAGGTTGGACTCAATCTTCCGGTGGAATCAAGAACACCTTCTGAAGATGATTCAATGTTGGAGGAATCCATCATAATTCCGATAGGGCCAAAGCAGATGCATGTATGAGTGATGTACCATACTTTGATCATGTCTTTTACCCTACCACAAAAAGTAAATCATTTATTAATTTTCGTATTTTCATGAAAACATGTACACAAAGTTGTCACGCCTCATTAAAAAAGATGCTTGTGGGTACTACTTTTTTTGTTACCTTGGATCTTCTTTTGCCATCCAAAAAAGGCGCATTTAAATCTTTTTCTCATCATACAAAATAATCGCGTGTATAGGTCACTTTTACGAAAAAATTACATGAGCAATATTAAATTTTCCTTCTGCATTGAAATGATGTGCATCGGTACATAAACATCAAAGTGAGTCGTTGGTGTGTTTTGATGAATTTGTCAAGAAAAGTTGCAACAATATGGTGCACACAATTTTTTTCTTTTTTTCTTTTTAGTTTTTTTTCTCTCATTTTTTTTTTAAATTTGTATAGAGTGAGGAAGCAAGAGAAAGAGAGTTCGAGAGAAGGGAGAGAGCAGGAGAATGGGAAAGGGAGGGAGAGAGAAAGCTTAGGAGGGAGAAAAAGTGAGATTCACGGAGTGGGATGCAGTGAGAGAATGGGAGAGAGTGGTGTAGAGAGAGGAAAATGAGGATGAGAGAGAGTGAGAGGCAGAGAGGATTGTTTGGTGGCTGGATTTGAATAATAATTATATAGGATTAATTTGAATTTTACTGAATACAGAAAATGGCAAGTTTAAATCCTACAGAAACTTAAATACTGTATCTTATTTTTTCTACCTTAAATGTGGCATTCTTGTAAAGTCTTTTTCCTCGATTGCCATTGGTCCCATCGATTTTTTCTCTAAGGAGACCTTATACAACTTTGCCCTTTGACATACCCTAAATTGAGGTTATGTGCAACTTCAGTTGGTTTTCTCCACAAGGAGTTAGGGATCATTGCCATTGCCGTGGATATACAATGATTTGTTAGCTTTCATTGGTGCTTGTTAAGTTTTAAAGCTTAATTTATACTTTATGGAGAAATATTTTACATAACTTAGTCATGGATTAATTTTTACACTAGCAAAGATTTTGTGATCCACTTCTGATGCCAATAGCTCAGATTCAAATCGTGAGGATCGTGGGATTATGTTGTATAAAAAGATAACATGCTCATTAATATTGACTAGATCAGATATCTATTATGGAATTGCACATTAAATGAGCATTCTTGATATTATGTTTGTCAGACCACATGCGGACAAAGCTATTTTTGGTTGTTTTGTTATGGGTATTTTTGGGATTTCACAAGATATTTTGGTTGCCTAAATTTTTTTTTCTTGAAAAGGGGGCTCCATCTTTAGGTGACATTGAAGAGATTAGGGCTGCCAACCTCCACACAAAGTCATAATAATTTCTATGGCAGAGTCGATAAGGTTTGGGTGATCCTGCATAATTCTTTGTGCGCTACTTCTGTCTATCTTCTTTCTATTTTATTTGGTTTTGATAGTTTGAATTTGGTCTCATCTAATTCCTAATAGGGTTATTGTCTCTAAACATTATTTTATTATGCATTGCGAAGTATGGCTTGGTGTGGATTTTTCGCTAAAAGGTGACTTTTATAAGTTCTTCCTGTTGATCCTTATTTTTGTCATGTAATGTCTGATTTGCTTTGGAAGAAATCTTGGTTTTACTAGTTTCAAACCTCGTAACAAATTCTGTGATAGAATAGTTATATGAATGTGCACAACTAGCTCTTGCGTGGTTGTGATTGAAACCAAGGTTTTTCTAATTTTGATGACAGTTCGACAGCTTTGTCATCTATATTGTCTATGATGGGTGATCTTAAACATTTACAATGTTCGTTTTGGAAGCTTTACTATTGTTGAGAACTTGAGCTTGTATGCTTTGAAGTAACCAATGCCTTGAGAATTGGATCATTATTTTTCAAAGTTCCTTTGGACCGTTGGAATGTTTCATTGCTTATCATTTTTAATTCTGCTTTATTATAATTTTTGAAGTTCCCATGAGCCGTCATTATTCATATTCTACTTTCATCAGTGATAGAAAACTATAAATTTCAGAATATATGTTGAATAACTTATTTTATAATTTTTATTCAACCAGCCATGATTGATTGGACATTCAAATATGAAACCCAACTATTTTAAGAAAGAGAAAAGTTGATGAGGAAATATAAAAAATGTTAATTCATAAATTCTTTAAATTACGAGATTATCAAATAGACGGCTTTAGCTTGAATGACGGCCAATATCTTGCAAAGTTCCTGTTTTATATTGTTCCTTAGTTCCTAGAAGTTATTTGATACTCACTCATTAGCTGCTATTATTTTCTCTTCATTAAGTAGGTACATTGTGAACTTGTCCAAACCAAACGTAGAACTTTCAGCTGATTTTTCTAATCCATAACTGATTTGAGCATTTTTTTTTTCAGAGGGATTATTCTAAATATACAGCTTGATATTGTTGTCAACTGATATTGTGTATATTTGTCATAGAGGTGTTTTGCATAAGAGTGGGGATTTGCGATTAATAAAATTACCATCAAGGGAAAACAATGTCATCAACAGAGTTTTACTTTCGGATTAATTCCGTATCAACTTATCAATCCTAGAGCTTTACAAAATTATTTCACATTTTACTTACTTTCACTGGAAAGAGACTACCCATTCTTATTTTCATATTTGGATGCATGAAATTATCTTGCTTTGGTTTTCTTCTAGGCAAGATTGATAATTACATCTATATTTCAAGAATAACGAAACAGGTTTATTTTGTCTTTCCGGCTGCAAAGCAGACTAACCATATCATACTATCATAAGCTTTAAAGCTGTTACGGTTTCACAAAACTTTTAGCAGCGTGGCAATGGAAAACAACTTTGTTGCTTGTGAAACTTTCCCTTTTGTAAGCTCATGCTTGTCTAGAAAGGCAGATTTGATTATCAGCATTGAGAGATTGTTTCTCTTCATTATTGATTACCTTATGCTATAGAATAGCCGTTATGTATCTCAAGGCATGTTCTGGACAGACGAGCAGCTGAGCTTTTGTTGTTGATGTTGTGATTTTTTCGCTCCTGTTGTCAGCTTTTTTATGCTTCATAAAGATCCTTATGGAAATATAGATATGCTCTTGATCTCGGAGCAACAGCTCTTGCTGTTGATATTGAGGAGGTTGAATATATAAGAAGCTCAAAACCTTCCATCCATATCTTGAAACACTCAACACTAAGGAGAAATGAAGCCCGCTCTCCAGTAGAGATTCAGAATGGTAACTGTTTGGGTACATTTCTCTGCTTAATGATGATATCATGACAAAGGTTGCTTCATTTTTTATAATAGCTAGTTGATTAGGATAAATTATCCAGGAAACCAGCATGCATGAAATTTTCTGTACATTGCAAGTGATTTCCTTGTAAGGGTGCAATATGCACAATGTTTTATTTCCAGCGATTGCATTGATATGATTATGTTGATAATGAAAAATGTTTAATAATGTAGTGCTTAATTTTCTTATCAAGTAAATGTACTCTAACACCTTCAAGGTTATGTGAAAACATATTACATGCAAAGAACTTCTCTCAACGATTGATTGAAATGGATGCTTATGCTTTGAAACAATTGGTCTTAGTGGAAAAAGTGGTGAATTCTGGATCATGATGCCAGCACTTTTCAAACAAACAAGGAAGGAGTCTAAGTCACATATTGGTTGACAGTGGAGGTGTTTGGTTGAAGGAAATCAAAGTCTTAACTGGGGAAGATTCCAGATCAATTTTGATTATTTTCCAACAGGAATGTGGGATACCTTTGCATCATATGCTTATTTTGGGCTTGCTAGGATTTCCTGCTTTGTTAGGATTGAGGGAAATTGAATTGGTGTTCATGCAGTCTTAGCGTTTGTAGTTTTGTTTGCTGAGGGCTGAGATTGGTTTTGGGTTTGTTGTTTGGTGCTTGATGCCGAGCAAAATGGTTTCAGCTGGTTGAATTTCAAGATTCTATGTGAATAATCTGTGGGGGTAGTGAGGGAATGTCCCATCCAGGCAGGACGTTTGCGAGATGCATTTTTTCTGTTCCTTGAGCCCAATCGTGGGAGATTTTTTTTGCCTCTTTTCTTGTGGGCCCCCTATATGTCTAATTTTAATTTATATCAGAGTTCAATTCTTGTTCTTGTATAAGTATGCTGTTTTAGAACAAGCTGGATACTTTTTGGGGTTTTGATTTATACAATGTAAAGATTATTTCTCTGGATTTATGCTCTTAGGAGTGTTGTAGCCTTCTTTTTCTTCAGATGATGAGTTTGTATCTTGATTAATAATAAGTGGTGGAGCCTCCTGATGTCTGTCTATTACTGATCAAGCCGCCATTCCTCTCTTAGTTGCTGACTTTCCCTCCAAGGTAGCCACCATCCAGCTTCCCTTTTCCGTATCCTAGCTGAATCAAATACTTTTCTCCTTTTTATTCTAACAATACATCCAGCACTTGAATCATCCAGCACTTGAATCGATCCTAATATATTGTCTAAGCACCATGGGATGGTGTCATTTGATATCAAAGCCTTTAAAGCATAGAATATTTTTTTCTAGAGGAATGCCTATATGCGCTTATTTATTTGACCTATATTAATATATATCATTTACATTGGGAAGTTTCTAGAGATGAAGAACAAATACCACGATGATTTGGCAGGGAATATCACAGAAGAATTCAAGATTCTACAGTGAAGATTGACTTGACAAATTTTAGCGGTGGCATGGATTCAGATGAATTCATTAAGTGACTCTAAGTAGTAGAATGAATCTTTGAGTATAAGGATATTTCACTGGACATAAATATAGTAGTTAACTGTTATTAAGTTAAATAAGAGTGCATCTTAGTGATTAAAGAACTTGAAGTTTCTTTGGTCATCATAATATCACAACTTGGTTTAAGATGAAAGCGGAGATGTAGCGTAAATACTTTTCCCTACAGTACTAATAGGATATGTTCATGTAATTCTATCACATATGCTAAGGAGATTATCTGTGGAGTACAAAGCTGAATTGTATTGAATCAACTTATGCTGAAATGTGTGTAGTGGAACTAGATGAGCCCATAGTAACAGGGTATTTTTGGAGTACTGAGGTTTCCTATTGGGATCGTGTGCAGTTGCATCCGTATTGGTCCTTATTCGATGTACAAACACTAGCTCTGTAGGTGGAGAAACAACGTCACCAGGTGACAATCATATCTTTCTACCCTATAATCATACAAGAAATGTATACCTAGCGGAGCATCCCCTCCGACACCACCTGATAATAAACCTATTCAGAGTGGAAAAAGCTATAAACATCTAGTGCTAAAAAATTGGTCCCAAAAAGGAAGTGCCTCAAGTTTCCTGACTATAGGCATATTGCATTTGATTTCCCAAATAGGAGGGCGATCTTCTTCACTGAGGATGGAATAGTTGAAAAAATAGATTGTGATGTAGGAGACACCGAAGAAAGTGAGGACGCAAAAAAAAAAAGACGTACTAGCTTCCAATTGATGATGTAGAGATGCTAGTGATTCAAGTTGAGCCTATGAGATGGATTAAAACACAATTAACATTGATTGATTTAGAAGCTAATTAGTCTGAAGAGTTAATACCAGAAAAGGGACGACACTTGCGGAAGGAATTGTTGGATATCCTGAACGATAGTTTATCTTCTGGGTGGTTGCTAATGAGAGTGTTCCAGCATGCCATAGATTTCATTTTAGAGTAAGTTCTCTTAGACAAACTTGTTTATTGGATACCCAACGAAGCACTAGAACTTGGAGAAGAAAGTTATATATGTAATGTCTCAAGATTTTGTTCTAGAATACTCATTCACGTACAGTTTCAGTTTTGGTTGTGCTAAGTAAATATGACTACTTATTATATTTGAACATTTTCTAGAATGCGTTTGTTTTTTAGAGTTGCTTGGGATAAACATGGACATATTTTTTATAGTAGACTGTCTCAGACACAACAAGATATTGAATTTGTTATGATGGTGGTAGATCGATTCCATAAATTTTCAGAGAAGAAGAAGCCTCGCTTACTCGTAGAGAATGATGTGAGAGCATTACACCAGATGTCCCGCTATCCAGTTTTTGTGAGATCTGCGGTCGACAGATTTTGCGGGATAGCAAAAAGCACGTGATTGTGGGAGAATAAGGCCTAATTTTGTGATATAGGGATGCGGGTGTCGGAGTCCTTTTGTGTCTCAATTCCGTGGTTTGCATAAACTGCATAATCGCTGAAGTTACTGTCCTCCGTACCAACTTTAGCAAAATCAACAAGGATTTCTATCTTTTTTGCATTATTTCATATTTATTTATTTTCAATTAGTTTTATTTTTTATTAGGGGCTTTTTTATATTTGGTGTTGGGCTGTTTTGAGACTTCATTTTTTTTTGAGAGATTTTATTATTTGGTTTATGCTTTAAGGAGTGCTCTATCTTTTCATTTTGTAAGGGCGTGTCTGTATCTTGCTCAGAAATAGGTAACTCGTCACCTATATCTTGCTGTATTGTCATTTGATAGCTGTTTTTAGTTTGCATTGCTGTCAAACGCCACCTATCTCCTTCCAAACATCGTTGATTACCCTTATTTTCACTCCCTCGTTGCTCCCTTTTCATTTCCCCACTAAATCTGCTTCTTAAACACCTTCTAGAAGCCTCGTAACGGTATCATGCGAGATTGATTGTATGAGTGAAAAATCATGCATTTTGGTCTATCTAATACACTGAGCACTTTTATTATGCCGATGAATTAGTTTTTCCTAGCCTTGATTGGATATGTTTGTGTATTTTGACTATATTTTGGAGTATAGCTGTTTAATGCGGAAGCATTTGTAGCACATGTGATACATTTTTGAAGTTCTTTGGAAAGCGCAACAGTATGAACATACATAGAAGTATCACTTCATTATATAGAATTATGGTCTGTTTGGGGCAGCTACAACTTATCCTGCTTATCCAGATAACCTGCTTATCTTGATCAGCTGCTGATCAACAACTGATCCGGATAAGCTGTATGACTGTTTGGTTTGTGCGTTTGGAAATCAGCTGATTCTAGATAAATGAAAATTTTGCCTCTGTTTTAGATAAACTGCTTAGTTTGTGCGTTTTGAGAGCAGCTGATTTGCAGGTTTTTTTAAGTAAATAAATGATCTGAGATGCTGAAGTTGTAATGTTCTCAACAAAACTATAAGGTCTATACATTAACTATTTTAAAACCAATAAAACCCCTTCATAACAGTACAAAAAAAGATATTATATACCTCACATAATATTGAGTATCATGAAACTTTAAAAAAAAGAAATAATATGTTAAAATTATAAGAAAAAAAATGACAATATTCATTTTACAATGTAGAAGCATGTCACGAAGAACGTTGCCCGATGTGATGCCGTAGAACCCGGAGCAACCTTGTCCGACTGGGAAACAGTTGAACCACAAACGACGTTCTCAAGTTGTGATACCGTTGAACTCCGATCAACGTTGTCTGGTTGGGATAATGTAGAATTGGATGTACTTTTGGCTCACCTAAAAAACTTGTAGTGCTCCGGTCCATGTGACCACCGCGACACTTATAGAACTGCCGCCCGTAACTATGTTGCTGACGTGACGTGAGTAATAAGGACGGCAGTCCACAACGACATAGTACTCGCTCGGACTTTTCTGAAAACCAATAGCTCATATTACTACAATCATTTAAGAGAGATTAGACTAGTCAGAAAATTACGTGATAAAAAAATCGTACAATTTGAAAAAAAATTAATAAAAAAAATGCCCAATTCACTTTTGATATAAGAATATAAAAATGGAAGATTTATATGCATGCCACTCAATTTCTATGTATTTTCATATCTAACACCAAATCATTTCTAAAGATAATATAATGTTGAATTGAACTCCTACAATAAAACAGAGAGATGAAAACTGTAACACCAAAAACATAACAAAAAAAAATAGAAGGCGGCTGGATAAAATCCAATGCATTTCATATTCGAACCAAATCATTTTTATCAAATAGATGAGCTTGTGGGAATATACTATAAAAAGCGAAATAATTTTTTAAAGGTTTTGGGAGGATTGAATAGCTGAATCTTAAGACTGTAATGATTGTATTTTTATTCTGGTGCGATGGTGATATTATGATTTCAATATTTTTATTCAAAACTCTTTGCCAATGCATACCTTTGCTGCCAACAAAGATATGAAAATACTTAAAAAGCAAACATATTCTCTACAATCCACAAATACAAGAGCCTCAAAATAGCAGACTTATTTGTCAATCTAGAGACGTAAATATTCGACACGCAGCTCGGGCCGTAGTCTCTTGAATTTCTGCCTACGGGTCGGGCCGCAACCTCTCTAAGATATTGTAAGTAGGGAATGATGAAGCAGAACTACCACAGAACAACCACATAAAACATCGAGATTCATTAAGGAAAATGAAAACCATCTCAAAATAAAAAAGAATGCCATTCAATGCTTCACATCTTGATTCTCATGGAAAACGTTTCACCCTAAAAGTCGGAAGAGCCATTCATATGCAATGCTTCACAGCCGTCCATACGCAATCCTCCATTGATATGGATCACAAGAAAAACAAGGGAAGGTACTTACTGAGCACAATGAGGGCAGATCGCAGGGCAGAAGAGGAAGGGAGAAGTAATAGACTCGTGAGAGAGCGCAAGCACAAGCAATCAAAAGTTTTTACCTAGGGCACGAGCTGGGAAGGCGACGACAGGGGGTAGGTAAGTAAAAAAAATAAAGATCAAAACGCTAGTACGTGACCTTGAGGTTGCGAGTTGTTTACTGTTATAACTCAAAAATGCGTTTCATGGGACGCACTCCAAATGCGAAAACAAAACACCTTACCTGCATTTTCGAAACACATAAGCCGCGTATAAGTCCACCCAAATGCACCCTTACTTGGATATGTCGTATTAGTGGTTGGCATTGAGATGAATCCAACCAAAATTTCGGCTATTGTTAATTAGCCCAATCCAAAGTCATTTAATAGGATTGTTTTCATTCAATTACCCCTGTGAAAAAACTTTCAACTATTCAGCCTCCACATAATGCTCAAGATGAAGGTCCTCTGATGCCTCTTGTGGAACATTAGTTGGTGGAGGCAAATGAGACATTTGATACTTCACCTACTCTAGAACCCATCATTGATGTAACAGTTGGCAATCTCGTGGTGGGGTGTCTAGCTATAGGTGTGCACCAGCCTCAAATTCAACATTCTACCCTAAGTGAGCTTTTTATTGCAGCCCTACAACTTTATCAGATCGAACAAGTTGTTATTTTTATTTAGGAATAAGGGGATCATGTTGTGCAACAACCTACACATGCCCGACAATCTTTGGACCAATACACTGATCTGATGAGCTAGTCTTCAGATGAGGATTGGCGGGTTTACACATCCAGGAAGAAGAAGAAGAATAAATGCCTACTAGAACTCAGGAACTTACATTAGTTATTTCGGGTAATGATAGTAGACTTAACCATTTCTTAGTAGGCTCCCTATCTTGAACCAGAGGTAAGAGGGAAGGATACATTGGGTCGTACTCAAGCTTCCATTGTCGAGAGTGTGGAGATTTTTGGCGTAGAGTTTACATGTCTAGTTTATAATTTTGGTTTTTTGGGTATACATACTTTCTTGGGACTTAGGTGTGTGTAGTATTCCGGGTGCTTAGGTTTCAGTTTGAGCCCTCTTATCCAACCTTTTTGTACCTTTCCTTTCTACTATATTAGCCCTTGGGCTTTCTTATATATAAGAATGGTTCTAAAGATATATCTATACCACCTGGAGAAAAAGCTACCACAAGACAGATTTTTGGTGGCTGATTCTATTGCCCCTGCCATTACTGTTACTGCAAGTGATGTGATGCTGACACCTTCAAACCCCATAGAAAACAATATTGATGGGCTAATACCTACAAATGATAGTGTTCAGACTGATAATTAGGAGAGCCTCGTAGCTCCACTTCTTCAGAAAGTATCCGGTGTAGAGGCAACTCATACTTCACATATACTAGAACCTATTGTGGGTACTACGGTTAGTATTCCTTTTGCTTCACCTCTACCACCCCATCAGACTAATTCTTTGGATGAGGAATGTCAGGTCTATTCCAGGAGGAAGAAAAAGAATGGAGGCCGACTCCAACTCGGGAACATATTGGATGATACATTGGTTACTACTAACAATTGCAATCATCTTACCAACTTATTAGTTTGCTCCTTCCCTAGAACTAGAGGCAAAGATAAGATCAAATTGGGTCACTCTCTAACCACCTAATATTATGTATTTCGGCACTGTTAGGTTTTTTGTTTTAGTATCTAACGTATTTTCAATTTTTTCTATATACACACACACACACACACAGATATATATATATATATATATATATATATATTTAAACACCTAAGGGCTAATTTTATTGATATTGAAAAGATACAGAGGTTGTATGAGAGGACCCAAAAAAAGGTGCCATACCCATACGATACATCAGACTCTAGCATCTTAAAAGGATGGAACAAAAATAAAACACAAAAAAATAAAACTTGCAGAAAATAAGCTGCTAGGCACGTGCTAACTTAGTTTTGCCTTTGCCTCTGGTTCTAGGGCCAGAGACAGCTAACAAATTGCTGAGTGTCATTTCATTACCCGAAGTTACTAGAGTATCATCCATAAAGTTCCCAAGCTGGGGTGTGCCTCCATTTTTCTTTTTCTTTCTAGATGTGTAAACCTGCCATTCCTCATCCGAGGACTGGTTCATTTGATCGGTGTGGTCAACAAATTGTTGGGCATGTAGGAGAGAATGAGCCTTCAGCTCCTGACTAGCAGTAACAATATTCTGATTCTGAAGAGATGATAAGCATGTATCTTCAACACATGAAGCATCCTGGGGATGTGGAGCTTCAATACTATCCTGATTTGTCGGACCCAAGTAAACCAACTGCCAATATAGCAGTCGGAAGAACAAAGAGAGTATTGTCTCCGATAGTGGAAGGTGGAGGTGGCATCGTGTCAACCGGCGTTTCAATAGTGTGGAATGCACTCAGGAGCGAAGGAGTGACAAGTATGAGGTGTGGCAGATCCAGAAGCGTTTTTACTTTAAGGTTTTAAATTTGGATGCAACTGATAACATTGAGAAGGAGAATGTCTAAACATATGACAGTGAGTACAATAAAGTGGTATTTGTTCAAGTTCTGCTTGCTGCCAAAATATCTGATATTGTGCGCCATTCCATATCTCTCAGGAAAGGTAAAATAATATCTTTTTCTATTAAAATTCTGGCTTATGAAGGTCGAGTTAGATTCATTATAGGCGTGTCAGTTTTGAGGGGTTTACCCTATACCATCCCTAAAGCGAAGAGAAGCTCTTGATAAAAAATGTGGATCTTTAAACCTGGGAAACACAACCAAACAGGAATTATAGGAGGTTCGGTACGAGGGTCAAAATCCACCGTCCATTTTAAAATCTTCATCACCTGATTTTCTATTCGAAGAAGACTTCTCGCAAACAAATGAGTGTAGCCTTCATCATTTGATAATTGAATAAGAATGTGGCTACCATCCAATTTACCGATCTTCCAACCCCCTTTCAGCTTCATTTGCTTAAAGTCCTTTCGAATTAGTTCAAGTTTAGAGTTTCCATAAAGAAACTTACCTACTAAGAACAGTCGGCAGGGCGCAGCTAGGGTGGAGATCTCTGCTTCAGTGAGAAAGATTGCAGGTTTGCCGTTTTTACGGGAAGCTTTTTTGAGAAATCTGGTTTCAATTCCAAGTGCAAAATTGTCATGGTATCGTTGTGGAAATATATTGGAAAGAGGGGTGGAGATGGGGTTATCACTGGCGAGGGTGGCAGCGTAGGAACGCGCTGATGCCATTTTAGATGCCGTCGATCAGCACAAGCAGCGCACGTCGCAGTTACGTCTCAGGGCGTGAAGCAACGCACGCCGCAGTTTCGTCGTAAGGGACGAAGCAGCGCGAAGGAGGAAAGCCTTGCGTTGCTGGGCGCGAAGGAACGACGATCGCAGAGGAAGGCGAGCGAGCGAGCTAGCGTTAATGTAGGCCCGCAAACTCTGGCGAGCGGCGCTGTGGGAAGACGCAACAGGTCGCGTCTTCTCTGCCGCAATCGATGCCACCAAAGCATGGGTGAGAGTGGAGATCGGGGCAGCAGTGACGATCGAAACGCTAGGGTTCGCCTGGGGCGGAACCCTAGCAGAGCGGCGGGACGACATTCGTATAGGTTATATATATATATATGTATAAAATCCAAGGGCTAATATATTAAAGAGAAAAGAATACAGATAGGTTGTATGAGTGGTCCCAAAAGTAGACACCCAACCCACACAGTAGAACACATAAAAAACTCAAAAAAAGAGGGTACATATATAAAAAAAAAAACGAAAGCACCAGGTTGCGGAAGTAGTTAGGGACGACCCAATTTAGTCTTGCCTCTGCCTCTAGTTCTCTGAAGGGAGCCAGCTAACAAGTTGATGAGGTGCGTACCATTGCCAGACGTAAGCAGTCTCATCCATTAGATTCCTTTGCTCAAGTAGATATCCATTCTTCTTCTTCCTCCTAAAAGTGTAAACCTGCCATTCCTCATACGAAGATTGATCATTCAGATGAGGTGGTAGAGCTGTAGCAGAAGGATTGCCAATCGTTGTACCCACAATAGTTTCTAGTATATGTGAAGTATGAGTTGTCGCCTCTACACCATATACTTCCTAAAGATGGAGAGCTGCAAGGTTCTCCTGATTATCAATCCGAACACTATCATTTGTAAGTAAAGATCCTTCAATATTGTTTTCAATAGGGTTGATGGTGTAGGTTGCCTTGCAGAATCATCCAACATCACATCAATCAAAGAAACAGTAACAATATTGTCAAGGGGGGTCCACATGAGCAGCTACATCAGTCATCAAATCCTGTATTGTGGTAGTTTCCTCCCCAAGTGGAGCAGATATGTTCAGAGTAGGTTAGACCCCTCCTTATTTACTTGAACTTTTGGTTTCAAATTAGGATGGAGCTTTTGACATTTATCAAGGGTATGCCCAAACATCTTACATTGGGTACA
>NEWO01000278.1:98255-114102 GCA_003013225.1 Phalaenopsis aphrodite | reverse complement strand
GAAGATTAGGTATAAATTCTCAAGTTAATTTGATCTCACTATTTTACGTATTTGGGTATTATTTTCCCGTGGGCCGTTCTAATGACATGATTGCCTTTATTTTATCCCGGCATGAATTGGTGGTTAATCTTAGTGTTCACTTTTTTAATGTAGGGAGTGCTTATAATCTGTTTGCTTTCCCCTCTGAGTGCAATTTTTCCGGCAAGAAATTTCCTCTAGAATTGGTCAACATTATTAAAGGGTGTGCTGGAAGAAGAATTGGAGACTCACTGCAGTGCCGGTAAATGGCAATTCTTTGATTTTAATTAATCGCGTGAAGAAGTTGGACATCTAAAGCAATATATTTCTCTTTTTTTACAAAATATTCGCTTTAAGTTTTACATATAGAGTTTATCCTTTTCATTTGCACTGATTTGTCACACTTTTCTTTTGGTTGAAATTATCTACAGGCTTGAATTTTTCATAGTAAAACCCTTATCTATATTTAATGACATGATGTGTGCACTCTAAGAATTAGAAGAAAGCAAGACAAAGTTTACACTCCGATTTACATGCCCAATCTTGGGCCTCATTTCGTCATATTTTTCTGTTGCTTAACGTTTTGTTCATAGCACTTGTCCATTTTTAGCTAGTTGTTATATTTTTTCTTTTTACTGAATGCTGCTAAATGGCCAAAAAGAAAAATGAAGAAAAAGGCAAAAATAAAAAAGTAAAAAAAGGGTAAAATACATGAAGAAATTATGAAGGCATTATCTATCCGTTTAGGTCAGCTTGGTATCAAATTTGAGTTGTATATTGATATACTTAAACATTTTATTATTATTACTTTATTATTTTTGTTTTGGAGACGAAGTTAATGCTTTTTTACCAGTTAATAAAAAGGCTACATATAAAAATAGTTGCAAAGAACCATGATAAAAAAATTGATGCAACAAAATACTTTGAAACATGACATGAAAATACATTTGACAAGGAGCAAACCCTCATGCTGATTCAAGAGCATCAAAGTCATCAATAAAATAATCGTGTCTAGCTTACAATTTGATGAACATGAGAGAGTAAAGACACTTTTTTTTCATATATGTCTCCTCTCGAAATGACAATATGAAACCTTTTATATATTTGACATGGGAACATTCTAACAAAACCTTGAGATTGGTTAGATTCTGAAATATCATCAACCTCCACTTCAAACTGATCAATTGTAGCATGAGATTCCATTACTGAAGTGACAGCAATAGTAATTTGATTTCCATTAGATAGGTCCCTATCACTAGGCAGGTAAATAATTATGGCATACATGGTTTGTGATGTTGTAGGTCTGACAACCATATTTAAGGGTGAATAATTAGGGAGGATTCTGACATCCAACAAACCATTAACTGCCAGGGAAGACACAAACTGCAAGGAATAAAGTAGCATAGGTTCAATCATCCATAATATGAGTACAATCCAGAGGGTACAAGGCCGGCAGAACATCATCTAATAAATTATAAGTGATAATTAGATCATTTGTATCTACCTTACATAAATCTTGTAAACCAAACATGATCATTAAATATTTTTAATGGTCCGTTTGGGGCAGCTTATTTAGGTGCGGCGACGTTTTGAAAATGCCGCCGCTGTGTTTGGATCGGCGTTCGGGCAGCTTAACTATACCGCACTGTGTCCCGCTTCGAGTAATTCCTTAAGGTCTTCGACGCGGCTCTCGACTCGCGTCCCAGCGTTCGGCCGCAAGATTTGCCCTAGATACCCTTGAGCTCTCTCGCGCTCTCCATCCCTGGTCGGTGTCTGCGATCGAATTTCTTCTTACCTTAGAGGAGATCAGCCCGGATTCCTTTCGATTTTTCTGTCTGATCGTAAGGTATGCTTTATCTCACTGTCACTCGTAGAGGGATCGATAGTCGCTGGCCATGAACGGTCGAACATCGCTGTGCTTTGTTTTTTTTCTCTTCCTTCTCGGAAGAGCAAGGGATTCGTTACAGAAATTTGGTTTCGATTTTTTCTGTTTCCTTAAGCTAACTTTCGAATATTGGTTTCGATTTCTTCGTTCCAGAAATTTTGGTTTTGATTTTTTTTGGGCTTTAAAACTTTCTATGAGAGAAATCCATGCTACCTAAGCGTGAAGAAAAGCGTGGAGAATGCAAATACGAATTTTGGTTTTCATTTCTTCGTTCTAGAAAGGTTTCAGTTTCTTTGTTTCAATTTTTTATGGGCTCTAGATCTTTCTATGAGGTGAATCCATGCTCTTATCTATAGTTTCATGTTAAGAATGACAATGGTTATAGCATTGGTCAATGTTATAGCATTAGAGCAATATTAAGAATGACAATGTTTATGGTCTGCGATTATTTTCTTTTTATAGAAAACATAGGTATGAGATTGGTTCATTAGAAATTCAGTAGTTAAGTATATACAATTTGACATTATTTATGTATCTAGGTAACAAATATTGCTCTTGATTGGAATGAAATATTACAACATGTTCCATTCATCTTTACTCAAAATCTTGTTTTCTGTCAGCGGAGTTTCAATATTATTTATAGCTTTGATGGCTGTATCTAGAAGTATAAATATTATTTTGGTGCTAAAGGCTTTCACCAATGTCTGAATGTTACTGGTGTTAAGCAGAGCTGCGAACTGTTGTTGGGTTTTTCGGTTTTTCTGTGATCCATTCACTATTCGGTTTTTTGTAAATATGGTATGATCCATTCACATTTCGGAATTTGGTATGTTCCATTCGGTTTTTAGCAAATATCAAAATTGAGAAAGAATGAAAACATGTTTCATTTTTTATTTTTTTTCTAGAAACTCCTATTATCACAAAAGGGGGAAATGGTAGGGTGAATTGTAAGTTGTATTGTTCTCTCTTAAGATGGTTTTATGTAACCTGATATAATTGCATAATAAGGAATTTTTGATGCCTTACTGTGGATCTAGGTCATTGATCGAACCACATAATTCATTTGTCTCCTTATATATATCTGCTTTTTTTAGCAAATAGCCAGATTGTTTTATTTATTGGTAGCAAATTCATTGAATGGTTCTTTGTACATGATCGAACATCATTTTAGATTAGACTTTTAAATGACATTCTGTTTTTAACATACATGAAAAGGGTGGAAGCATGAAAACATGTAGTCCAACAGTTCTATTTAGATTCAAAATTACAAAATGTGTTTATTATCATTTGTTGCCTATAGTTTGATCAAGTCCAAAGCTGTTGAAGGGGGATCGTCCGCAATGTGGGACAAATAAGTAACAAATATTTTTTGCGATCTGTGTGTTAAAGAAATTGAACTGGGAAATATGTCAACAACATATTTTAATAAGGGTGGAAAAACATTGTTAAGAGATTCAAAGAATTGACTGACAGAGATTACGATAGACTTAAATTTAAAAACAAATGAGACCAATTGAAGGAGTGGGAAATATGAAAGGACTTGAAACGTGGATCTACCGGTTTAGGTTGGGATCCGATTAAATAGACAATTGATGCTCCAGTTGAATGGTGGGCAGAAAAATTAAAGTTAATTTTCTATCTAATCTATGATTGTTAGTTTCGCAAATTGTTTTCTCTAATTATAATTTCCTGACTATTCCCTCTAAATGCTATATCACATATGATACCGACAACGAAGAAGTATAAATAGTGCGGAATTGAGCCAGAATTTGAAGAAAAACTGGACGTAATGTTTAAATGGGTTGTCGCATTGGAAAAGTTTGTATTCAACCACAGTGAATCCGGTTTTACAGGGATACCAGATGATATCATACTTGAGCCATTGACACCCGATGAAGAAGTGCCTAGCATTAACTAAAGGAATATGAGAGAGTCCAGTACAATTTTAAAGAGGCCCAAGATTGCTAAGAAAAATAAAGAGAAGGAACATTTTGTAAACACCTCCTTCGATCGTTTAATTGAAGTTTTCTCCAATAAGCTCTGATGGTAACATTTTAGACTGTCTCAGACTTTTGGGTACTATTCCAGAAGTTGCGGCCGACATGTGATTTTATGTACAGTGTGTGAAAAACTTGAGGATTCAACGCGAATGAAAATATTCATGGTGCTAGAGCCTGAATTGCGTCTCGAATATTTGCGGGTTTTGGTCGAATGATTTTTTTTATGGATTGTATATGTATTTGTTACAGTAATATGAACTTCTATTTATATCGTTTTTTTTAAATGTTTGAAACTTCTAATTATGTAATCTTTTATTTAATATGTCTGGACCTTCTACATATATAGTCTTTTATTTTTAAATGTACCTATTGCGTATTATATGTTCTGAACGTCAACAATTGATATTTGAAGTTTAATTTATATTTGAAATTATATTATATGTTGTAATCATGTACTCTTTTTAGAGCCTCAAGTAACAAATATTGTTTACATTTTAAATCATTTAGGATGGATACGCGACGTGATCGTCGTAGAAGAATGACATTTGCTACGACCATTGCAATATTGTTGTTGGATTATTACCGACATAACACTGCTCGCATTCCCCGCATGACATCCACCTTTGTTGGAGATAAATGAGTTGGAGAAATGCTTTCTGGTCATCCAATAAGGTTCAAAAATATTTTCAATGCATTTTTGGAAATAAACCTATAATCTTATTAAAGAAAAACTTGGTAGATCAGCAACCACAAATAACATCTGTGATAGACTCCCTTAAAACAATCATATTAGCCAACCCTTCACCATCATGATCTCCAAATTCATTAGAGTCTATATCATTCTCAGGTATTAGAGCTCAGGAGTCTTATGGATGATACTTTGGTTACTACGGGTAATGGTCAGTACCTTACCAATCTGCTAGCTGGATCACTACCGAGAACTAGAGCCAGAGGCAAGACTAGATTGGGATGACCCACACTTTTTCAGCGTCCGGGTGGTTTTTGAGTTTCTTTTTATTTCTATATGTACCCATCTTTTACAGTTTTTGGTGTGTGTTGTACCGTGTAGGTTGGGTGTTTAGGACCACCCATACAAACCCATATGTATCTTTATCTTTAATATATCAGCCCTTGGGCTTTTTCAAAAAAAAAAAAATTCATATGCATTTAATTTTGGTTTTTTTTAAAAGATCTTGAGCTGACATTTGATTCCTTTGTTTTTTTCGCAGTTATACCAACGTGACTTCTAGGATATCAGTTACAAAAAGAGGTATTTTGTGTTATTGTGGACTACCGTCTCCGTTGCTCACGTCACGTCAGTCTCATAGCTTTGGGAGACAGTTTTACGGTTGAGCCAAGAGTTTTTAAGCTCGTTGCGGTTTCTTCTGGTGGGCTGATAGTCCCACATATTACACTGGTGTTGACCTCATTTTTAGTGAGGTCTTAGTCTCCTACTTCTATGAATCCCAAATCTAGCCTTAGGAGTCTCTTTGTTGACCATCCTAGCGGACTAGCAATGGAGCCCACCTCCCGTAGAACTTCAAGCCACTTCCTGACTCATTTTTGTGAAGAAACTCGCATGAGTGGTTCCAAGCACTCAACTTCTAGTTGCAAGGGCTAATGACCAACATGTAGAGGGCCCGATAATGAGTTCTTATAGGATCAAATAGCCTTAGGTGAACCCTTTGTGACTCAAACACTCGTGAACGCCGCAACTCACGCACTTACTGCACCACACATGACTTTGACTTGAATCGACTTGCCCGGCGGCGAACTCGTCCGGACGACCTCGGATGACGAAAAGGATCGCGCCGACGCGCCTGGAACGTCAACTTTAGCTAGGAATGACACCCATATTGCTAGGGTTACACGCGCGCACAAATGACACGAAAATCGATGCGCATTTTTTTTAGAGGGACGCGGGCCCGGGCTCAACCCAGGTTCAACTCGGGTTTGAGTCAGGTCGAACTCGGGTTGACCAAGGGTTAAACATTTTGAATTTTAAATTTTTGAACTTCAAATTTGACATTTAATCTCACTTTAATTGAGAATTTCGATTTTCCAATTGAGGTGGCTGCCTAAAAGGAAATGATTCAATTCCCCACCAATGCTTTTCAAGTAACAACTCTCGACCCCGCTCCTTTCATTAATTCGACCCCGCGCTCGCCTTCTTCTTCCCCCTCTCGGCAATCAAGAAGTTCAATTAAGAAGTCACTGTTTGAATATAAATCAACCATGAATATGTGACTAATCTCCAAGGTGGGATATGTATAAGAAAAATTTTTAACTAAACCGAATAAAAAAGGTGCTGCCAAATTAAATATATTAATCTCAGAATAAAAGACTTCTAAGTCCCGCGGGTTTTGAGTGCCCCGATTCCAGGGCATTTTCAGCGCTCGCGTTAGGGGCGCTTTTCAGTGATGCGTCAGTCTCTCGGGGTTGGGGGAGCTTCGACCTCATTTGTTGAAGCTTTTAGTTCTTGTCTTGAATCCGGATGACACTTGGATCCCACTGTTGACTGCACTGTTCCTCAACGCCATGGGGAAGCCTGCCTCGTTTGTGAGCGCTTATCCTTCATGAGAAGTTTCCCTAAAGCCGTCCTTTGAGAGCAACCTGAACCTTCCCTCCTTGAGGTGGAGCTGGTGATACAATATTGACTATGAAACTCTGAAATTTTCTTTTTCATATTTGTCCCGTGTTAGGAGACGGTATCTTAATTCACTCATTCTGTGTCGCCACTAAATCTGGTTCCATTAATGCAGCTCTGCTGATAAGGGATCTTGTGACCCCGGGCTCCGACGTAGGAAGATGGGTGATGCGCTTCCTGTCATTGGTGAAAGAATACATGTTTCTATATATGTCGTGTTGAGTCGTTTGATCAAATTGTCTCGATCGTCCCAATAAATGGTGGCAGTCATCCATGAGAATCACGTCACACCACAACTGGTCCCATAGTTGGCCTCCGATCAAGAAATCTACCAAGCACCTTTGGTCGATGCTGACCCAATTCTCCTTCTTCAGACATTCCAGTGATTATAGTAGGGGATTCCTCTGAGTCGCAAGTCCCAATCTTTCTATCGTCTGTGTTGATGTCACGTTCTTGCTGCTTCCGCCTTCGATGATTAGACTGCACAGTTTTCTATCCACTGTGCAGCGGGTGTAGAATATGTTGTGATGAAGCCACTGTAGATCACTTGTGTTTTCATTTGGCTGGATTCGTCGAATCACGAGCGCCTCTCTTTTGTCTGGTGGTAGTTTATACACCTCACTTTGTTCCTCAGCTTTTTCCTTGTTGCTCATCTCTTTCATGATGCCCTGATCTGTAAGTGTGACTACTCCGCTCGTGGGACATCCAGAGGCTTCGTGGTCGTGACCGTGACATTGGTAACACTTTATGACAAGTACTATGTTGGAGGAGATACCCTTCTTCTTCTTCCTGCTTTGATCTGAAGTGTCATTCCCCTGTTAGGGATTTCCTGTGTCTCATGGGGTACTCCTGTTGGTTTTGGTAATTGTAGGTGATTGCCTGCTTGAAGGTTGCTGCCTGAAGGATGATTGTTGCCTGCTCTGCATCTGCTGTCTTTCCATATTCAAGGCTAATGTGTGGACATCTCCTAGCATCCAGTACGGTTGCAGTTGCATCACATTGCTAATGACATGTTTCAATCCCCTCAAGTTATCGAGCTACTGTTTGCTTTTGCGGCTCTATCAGTTTGCACTTTAACTGTAAGTGATCGAATTGGGCTGTAAATTCCTCCACTGAAAGATCCCTTCGCTGCAAGTTGTGGAGTTTCAAAAACGTAGTAGGACGATAGTGGAGTGGAAGGTACATTTTTTGTAGTCTTCTTCATTTTCTCCCACTTAGTGATCTTCTTACTGCTTTCTCTGCTCCTTTGCTTCTGCACTTTTTCCCACATAGGGAAGCACTCTTTTCAGCTTAATGGCTAGCTTTTCAGTGCCGCGCCAGTATGACGTAAAGTAATGAGCATCCTGTTTTCATTTGAGCAAAATTAATTAAATAAGCAGAATTAGATTTAAGTTTATGAATAGAATGGTTAGTTGATCTGCCAATATATCTACTAGTTGATGCTTTCCAAATCTTTTGAAGAACAGTTGATTATTTTCATTATGATTTAACTCTAATGGTTATGTTCACAAGTCTTTAGTTAGTCTCCATACTGCACTTAACGGGAAACTGTTCGTCATTCTTTTTTCAATTTGGCATTTAGGGGTTCCTGGTTAGTATTGATCGATGCTGCTAAAGGTTGTGCCACGGAACCACCAGATCTAGCTAGGTATCCTGCTGACTTTGTTGCCTGTTCTTTTTACAAGGTACATACTTTCTATGCTATACAATCCAAAATTTTGACCATACTTTGACTTTTGCTGACTACATTTACGTTTTAGATGTTTGGTTTTCCAACTGGTCTAGGAGCTCTCATTGTTCAAAATGGTATGGGACCTTTTAAATTGTTATTTGAATTTTGTCTCTCTTTTTTCACTACATATTCTAGGTCATGTTGTTGGGATTCAGGCATCATCATTATTTCTTTTCACTTTGATGAACATATGCATTAAAGTTTTACCCCTTAGACAAGTATTAAGTATTATTTCTCCTGGTCATTTTCTCTGTTAAATATGCTTCTCTTTCAACTTCGCCGGTTCTTTTCATTTTGATTTTTTAGTTGTACTCTATCATTTATCTACTGTAGTTAAATTCTTTTCATATTAACACCAATATCATCTAAGTCATGGCGCTTAAGCTGATTAAGCTTGTGTGCTTTGCAGAGGCGGCCGGGCTTCTAAACAAGAAATATTTCAGTGGAGGTTAGTTTCTAACTTCAGCTGACTAATGGTTGTGTTTGGTATATGACTTTAGACTTTGCTCATCCTTTCCAGGTACTGTATCTGCCTCTATTGCTGACATTGACTTTGTAAAGAGAAGGGAAAGCATCGAGCAGTTCTTTGAAGATGGAACTGTTTCTTTCTTGGATATTGCTGCTATTCGTCATGGTTTCCATATAATCAATAGACTAACTATGCCGTCTATATCCAGGTATTTTTGTGTTACTCTCTATGAACATCTGAAAAACATGTATTTAAGAAACTTATCATTAACTGGTACCAATTGTGCATCTAGTTTTACTCTCATCATGACTTAGCTTCTTGTTTTCTGTTGATAAGTTTTTGAAGATTATTTTCCTTGAATCATACTTCGTTCATCATTTCTTCTATTAAAGATAAGTTCAAGTTTGCACTGTTTTGCATCTTATTTTATACCTGACAACATTGTTGGACAAGTGGTATTTATGAAATTTACATTAAGAAATACAACTACTGATACCTGAGTTAACCCAAATCACATTAGGAAAAAAAAAAAAAATATTTCAGGAAGCAAATAGACGGCTACAAACAAACACACTTGAAGGGAAAATACAACACACACGTCACACAAACTCACATTATAGCGGATCCAGGGTGATGGTGGTAATGGTTAGAGTGCCTGGGACGTAGTGGCAAGGCAGTGAGGGGGTTTCCCGGCTGTGGTTGAGGAGCAACAACGATTATGGGTGGCTGGAACAGGGGAACAAGGGGCGGCAGCCCAAGCAGCAGCAGTTGGTTGTTTGGGGCAGCTGGACAGCAGGAAAACAATAACTTGGAGGCGTTGCTGCATTCACAGCGAGCTGCAATGTGGGAAACAGCTGGCCGAGTGGCTGTAACAGCAAAAAATAGCCCGAATGGCTGTTTACAGGCGGCGACAGCGGCAGTGAAGGCGTGGGAGTGCGGGACAACCATAGGAGGACCTGTCGTGTGGCTTTGGCTATGAGAATGATGGCTGGACGGTGAGGAACTGCAGGAAGATAGCAATGAGACGGTTGTCGGGGTGGCTGTGGCGAGGAGGAAGGCATGGTAGCGAAGCGAGAGGGATGCGGGAAGGGCTATGGAAGATAATCACCACCTGGATATGAAGATACAACCAAAGGAGCATTTGGAACCCTGGGATACAACTCTCGAAGGGATAAAATGGACGTTGATGGCTATCCTAAAAAAAGTGCACCAAAAAATTCCCTTCCAAAGCCTAATACAACACATATATAGGAAATAACTAATAAAGAATAAAGAATAATAGCGAGGAATAAGGAAGGAAAATGGGGTTGTTTGGGCGCCTCTCCCGCTATAGCTATTTCCGCGGTACTATAGCAGCTACAATACTACGAGAATTTTGAACGGCCAGCTCCCACGTCAACTACGTCCATGAAACTGTAATCTTATCAAAACTTAGCTTTTTGATGTCTGTTAATCGGATTTTAACCTACTAACAAAAGCTTAAGTTCAACATTATTTAAGTTAGAGAAATAACTTGATTTGTAAATCATTAATATGTGCTAGAATTCTTGCAGGCACACAGCTTCTCTTGCTACATATGCAAGGAACAAGTTGGTGGAGTTGAGGCATGGAAATGGGCTGAAACTTTGTTTACTCTACGGAAAGACAGTTGAGAAGGTTTGTATGCCAGTTTCATTCATTACATTGCCATTTATATATTAGTCTCGCAATAGTTGTTCAATTACAACAGTAGTATGGTTCCTCATTTCTCATATCATTAAGTGGCAGTTCTTGGTCTGCTGACATGTACATGCAATTCTGCAGGAGCATTTTTTTTTTTGTGTTTGTGTGCTAGTCTATCATAATATTTGAGGAGTGGCTGATGAATGGAACCTTCGACTTGCATAGAGTGCCCATTTCAATGATGTAGAATCTTCTAATCATAATAGAGTTTCATTCTCGTTCTTTAGACTAATTTAACAATAGTTTATGAAATCATGATCTTTTTGTTATTGATCCATCATCTTCATCATCATAATTACATGGATTATTTATGGAGCTTGCATTAGTCGGAATGCTTTGCATATTTTGAATGTTTTGGGATTGTGATTAAATGGACAAATTTTGTTTACCAATTGACATAAATTATTTATGAGATAATGATTTTTATTTAGCGTTGGAACTAGGTATATCACGAGTACCATTTGAGGTCCGAAGGATCACACTACATGTATGGGTTTTAGATGAGTATGCCTAAGTGGTCTTTTACCCTAGGCTTGTACCTATGAACCAAATATTACTCCAGTTTGGATTATTTTTTCTTGGCTTAAGATTTATAATTTATTACTTGAACCAATCCATCTTGTTTTATCTTGAATCAATTTTTTGAAAATTGCTTCAGGTGGATGCTGCGATAGCTAAGCTGTGCAGGCCATCAGTGGTAGTGTTACTATCTTTTGGAGAACGAGATTTGGATTAGTTCCACTAAGCATTATTATTGGCAAAAGCTAGATTTTGAATATATTTATTGATTCTATTAATCAGGATGTTGATTAACATTTAAATGATTAAACCTTACTTTAAACATTGGACACCCTCGCTTGCCCTCTCTGTCTCGCTCTCTCTTTCTTGTTCGACAAATGGCATGGAACCTTCGTTTTTTTCGTTGCTAGTGGCATGCAAAGCGATTTACATTATCTGTTTAACAGGTGTCATTAGGCTTTATTTATTTATTTATTTTAATATTAATGATTGTCATTGCATCATCTTATTTTTATTAATTTAATTATTATTTTTTGATTTAATTATTTTCATTAATTAATTTATTTAATTCATTTAAATTAATTTAATTAACTATTATATAAAAGTAGGGGTTTTTATGTACATAGCAACCAATTCTTATGTATTTACTTATCTCACCCAAATTTTGATATTTACAAGTTATGGACCCTACCTACAGGAAAAAGTGTAATCCACCTTTTTATACATCTTTTCAAACATACGAAAAGATGAATAACTTGTAAAAATGAAAGTTTGGTGTGAGATAAGTAAATGCATAAGAATTGGGTGCTATGTATGTAAATTTCCATAAAGAATATTATTCTTACTCTTTTTCTTTTTTCTTACAAATAAAACCAATAACGCTTATTATATGGCATCATCCATAAGTTATGGGTCCTATCTTTTTTCTGATGTATTATGATCACTAAACGCCTCAATCATTTTGTTATAGCTAGGGATTAATCATCTCTACATCTTCATGAACGATTGTATGATATTGGAATTCATTATGCTATTTTTTTTTTCAAATTTTAGAAACATTGTAGCATGAAGCATTCTTTCGATGCCTTTGTTTTCCTTATTTTCTCCTTTCCTGATCTCATTCAAACGCTCAACAATACTAGCCATACACATTCTCTCCTCTGGTTTCTAGTCAGTCGCATGCATGCCCTCTCGAAACCCCTCCAACAATCATCCTTATAATATGAATTCATTACCTAAAACATTTGTTCTTTAAAATTGAAATGAAAACTGTATCCATACAAATTTAATAAATTATTTGAAAACCTTGACAAGCTCCCCTTTTTAGTTTAAATCAATCACCTCCCAATTAGAACTTCATCAATCCTTAATTCAAACTTCAATCAAACCCATTACTCATTCATTTGAAATTTAAATAATAAATCTAACTCTATAGATCTCCTTCCTCTCTTATCTATATGCCCCAACTCCTCATTTCTAATGCATGAAATCCATGACAACACCCATTTAGTGAATAATACCACATCTTATAATATAATAAGGAATAATGAGTGAGAGAGCTTCGTTATGATCCACTTGAACCAATTTTGATGAACCACCCAACCATGGAAAATAAGAGTAGCTCTAATGCTGGCAACCTTATTCTATTACTAGCTCTATTTTTTTTCTTTAAAATCATTACGGGTATTCTTTCTTAAGGTCATATAATACAAATCAAAATATGATTGAGAATTTTATTTTAAGAATTGAACTTAATAAGAAATTCTTGTATTATTTGCTTGTTTTGATTCAAGAAAAAAAAACACTTCATTTTATCAGTGTTTTCCTTGCCCCTCATGAAGTAGTGGATATGGTGCACACATGAGATCGAGATTGCCAATGTGCATTTGCCATACTTTCAATTGACCTAAAAATGATTTTGAAAATTAAGGTGGGAGAATTTGGTGCTCATTGGTAAATGTAGTTTCATGCATGGTGTTAATGTTTAGAAAACTCCACAAAAAAATGCATTTGATAGCCCTACCATATGGTGTACAATGTTGTTAACTAGCAAATCTATTTATTACCTTTTAGTTAGATTGGCAAATTTAGTAACATGCATGGTCTAAGAGTCTATTTGCTACAACCTTTTACGTGCTTTGTGTTTCTAACTGCCAATCACCACATGCATTTTTTGGGGAACTGTTTTTTTCTAACATTTTTAATATTTTGTTTTGTGGCGGGAAGCTATCTGTTTGCAACAAAATATATTAGTGTGGTGGCTGCAAGAAAGTTTTTATCTGACTTTTTTTTGGAGAAAAATATATATTTATAATTCTTACCACTGATTCTTAAAAAACTGTTTTCTCTACCACAACCTTGCAACTGCATTTACAAAAAGTTGCAGCCACCCCAAATGGACCCTAAGAATTTGTTAGGGATCACTTTTTTTTTATTTCTTAATTTTAATTTTAATTTTTGCTTTTATTTGAAAATTCTATTTGATTAATACAGTTTTTATGTTTTTATTTTTTGTTTTTAAAAATAAATTAGCTTGTTTTTAAAAATAATCAAAACATTTAAAGATTTTTTTAGTTGTTTTTAAAAATAACTAAACATATTATATTACACCAGACACGCTTTGTTTTAAATCAAAATATAAAAAAAAATCAAAAGTGATCTAAATGGCTCCTAAATCTTTCACACACGATAAAAAGCTAAGGGACTATTTGGCATCACTTTTTTTTATTTTCTATTTTTTGCTTTTATTTCATCTTGTTTTTGTTTTAATTTGAAACAAAACATATTTGACTATTTGATCAGATTTTAATTATTTTAAAAACACTCAAAACACTGAAAAGTTATTTTGATTGTTTTAAAAAAATATTAATTCATTTTTAAAAATATAAATAAAAACAAGTGTAAAACACGCTAATTAAATATATTTTTAAAAACAAAAGAAAAAACTAAAATGATATAAAAAAAAAATAAATTGACCCCAAAGAAGCCCTAAATTATTGAGTTTATTATTATAGAATCACTTTATAGTATGGAAGTTGAAATTGAAACTTTAGTTGAAGCTGAAGTAAATTGATTGAGAAACCAAAACTAATGTCATGGAGCTGCTTGGGGTGGAGGCTGTATTGATTATATATCACCGTTTAGAGTGGAAGTTGGAAAGCTAAGAAAATGTCACCTCTGAGGGTGGATCAATTGATGAAATGCCAACTCTTGGGTGGATGCCAAAATAGATTATATATCCTCTTTCATTGTGGAAGCCAAACTTTCTTATGTATCATACCATAAATTGGAAATCAAATAACATGAAATGTTACTTATCTATGTCATTCTAGTCTCTGCTTTGAATAGTTCCTTGTTCGCTACGTGATCCAATCTTGCATGTCCTTCATTCTTGGCAGCTTTGCTTGGACTCGATTTGTTTCCTCGCTCGCAATCCATGCTTCCCACTAATCATATTTTCTTTGGCATCTTGCACATGACTTTTTCTGTTCTCGAAGATAGTAATATTGGCTTCCATCGAAGTGGATAATATATTTGGCATGCTAGACTAAGGAGATGGAAATATGAGAGTTTTCAAGCTAGGTTAGTCTCACCTGGAAAAGGAGGAGAACACCACTAGTAATACCCTAATTATGGCACAATTTTCTAAAGTCAAGTGCTTATGTCTACTTTAAACTTATAAGGAAGAGTTTCTATTACAAGAGAGAAAGTTGCACCTTATAAAGATCCAATTTATTTGCTGTTGTAAAAAAAAAAACATAAAAAGGAACATGAACAACAACAACAACAAGCCTTTATTCCACTCAGTGGGTTCGACTTCATGAATCCTTTTTCTCCATTAAACTTATTGAGAGTCATGGTTTCTTTTAATTCTAATAAATTAAGGTCTTTTTTTATAGAATATGCCCAAGTCTTTTTAGATCTACCCTACTTTTCTTAAAAGAAGTCGTATCTAAAATATCTACTCTCCTAATTTGATCATTATATGGTCGATATTTAATTTGTCCAAACCATCTAAAACAACTCTCTTGAATCTTGTCTAGCATTGGAGCTACACCAACCCTTTCACGGATTCATTCGTTTCGCATTTTCTCTAATTGTTAAGCTACTCATCCATCTAAGCCATCTCATCTCAACAACACTTAACTTTGTTTTATGGCTCTCTTTTAATGGCCAACATTATGCGCCATAAAGCATTGCAAGTCTCGAGTTTAAGCGATACTTTCCTGTCGCACAGTAGGCTTTATGCATTCATCTACTTCAACCAATCAACATGAATTCTACTAATAATATCCCCATCTATGTCACCATTCAAGAAGGGGCGCAATATGAGGACTTCTCAGAAGGTCACCCATCTAGTACTACTATAGCCCAAGCTTACTTAACTACGAAGTTTTAATTGGATTCAGTGCACTTGTGCTGGTATGGTCGCACCCGAATTTAAAAGAAGGGGGCAACACGAGGACTTCCCAAAAGGTAACCCATCATAGTGCTACTCTCGACCAAGCACGCTTAACTGTGGAGCATTGATGAGATCCGGTGCACTTAAGCTGGTATGGTCGGCTCACAAGTTTAGAAGAAAAAAATATAATTGAGTGCAGAAAAGAGTCTTATAATGCTAAGGATGCCGAAAAGAGAAAGTAAAGTCTACTAATGAAAGTGATTTGCCAATTTGTTTTGTCCACCTGAGAGAATAATTACCCAACAAGTCACCCATCCTAGTGCTACTCTTGGCCAAGCATGCTTAACTGCAGAGCATTGATGAGATCTTGTGCACTTAAGCTAGTATGGTCGTGCCCCAAGTTTAGAAGAAAAAAATTATAATTGAGAGCAAAAAAGAGTCTTCTAATGCCAA
>NEWO01000278.1:64069-93563 GCA_003013225.1 Phalaenopsis aphrodite | reverse complement strand
ATTATCTTGAAAATTCACTTGCAAATGCATTTATTGTCGTTCTTGATATTTTATCTATAATTATCTCTTTTATTTTTTAAGGCAAATCCTTCTTATCTGGGTCCTACAGTCACATTCAATTTGAAAAGGTCTGATGGATCTTGGTATGGGTATCGTGAAGTGGAGAAGCTTGCATCGTTATCTTCTATCCAACTGCGGGTAAGCTTTTGCTCTCTATCATCTAGCATTTACATTTGATTTCACCAATCTTAAATTTGCATGACAAACTATTTCAATGATTTTATTATGTTTTTGTGTCGGGAGGTAGACTGAATCTTAGATAATGTGATAATGCCCATGTTTTGTAGACTAGTTGGCCAAGATTAGTTTGAATACTCGAGTGAACCGATAATTTATATTATTATGCTTACTGTGATTGAGTATTTTGAATGTCTTAATGGTTTGATTAGGGAAGGTTAAGAAACCTTTGCATTTGACAATTGCATTTGCTGATTGTTTGACTATCTATTTCAATGGTAAATATGATGTTATTTATTTTATGGAACTTTGGGGGGCTCTCATTTTAAGTGATTACATGAGATTAGATGGCAGCTGGACCAATTATCTTCTTCTTACTGAACTTAATAGAACAATTGGGTGTTGCTCCAAGGCCTATTGTTACTCGCATCAACTTGCTGTTAATGAAATATTCATTAGGGCCTTTGACTCTCATCTCCTTTCAATTCCGATCCCTTGAGTTCATTTTCTGTGGTAGCTCGTGATCTTTGGCTTTGATATCTTATATCAGTAAACTTGCTGTTTAAGTTAATATTTTCAAACTTATATTAAATCTCTTGCTTTAAAGTCATGCAAATTTATTAATTTATTGTTTCCCTGTATCAATCACATTGCTTTAAGTAAATTGTATATTTTATCTTATTTAGTCTTAAAGGTAAACCATGTTTAATGCAGATAACTTTGTTGAAACAAATATTTTAGTTCATTGACAACGTTTTATCAGGATATTTTTTCATTTACACGAGGTAGAAAGGTTAATCATGTGATGCTTCTTTATCAAGTGATAATATTCAGCGTAGTTTTAGTTATGATTGGATTATTTCCTAGTACTACGGGAAGTGGAGGCATATTAGGAACAACATGATGGAAAATTCTATGCATCCCAACCAAGCTTTTAAATATTTCACTGCTAAATAGCTACCCATGTGGTAGTGGACCGGTCAGTATTATTCATATTAACTCATTCTCTTGTAAATGTCTTATCCAATCAATAAATCTCTTTTATTGTTAAGATGCACAAGCTTTTTTGTTTTTCCTTGGAAAATAAGTAATTTTATATTAAAAAATGCAGATGACTTAAAAACAGTTAAAAGTTTGCTGCGTTACTTATTTTAATATAGGTCAAAGCTAGTCTTCAAATTTGATTTTAACATTACTTATATTATTCTTAATTATGGATATACATTAGAATAAATGACTTTTGTCAGATTGGAGACTTTGAAAAAATTAGTACATTTGAATAAAATTTTCTATTTTATCTCCTACATGGTTGATGATGTGGCATTGCTTTGATTATGGATTTATTTTGGGGACCATAGAAATAATGGGAAGATTGAAATGGTTGCATTGCTATATTCTTTTGGCAGCTGATTCTTGAAACTACTACCTTATTATGTAGATTATGGGGTTTGAATTACAGATATATCATGTCGATCTTATTCTTACTATGCATGGGGGAATTAATGATTATTCACATTATGAATTCATAAAAAAAGTTATTTTAAAAATCATTTTAATAAATAAATAAATATTTCATAAATTTTATGCAAAATAAGAGAAATTTAAATGTCCATCAAGAAACCCGAGTAATATATTTTTATAAGATTAAAGTTGTCACGCGTCGAAGCATTCTAACAAGCACACGACCCATTATTTTTTCAAATGACAGGGGGTGTACTAATCAGAAAGGCAATAACAAAAGATCCAACTAGAGGAGCAGTGCTAGGCAGAGTTGAGTGTCCAAGGCTCTCTTAGACAAGAAATTAATACATCAAGATTGGGCCAATAACATCATACCCAAGGAAGAGGAAATGCACCAAGGTCATTCATGATGTCGGAGATGTGCCGCCATTAGAGAATACATGATTCCTCTCTTCTGTTGGACTGCCACTGCTACATTTGGTGATTTGGTGAGGGCATCTTTGAACCTTATGGGGGAGCATTGGAACGCTGACCAACCCTCTAGGCTATTATATTATGCACTGTGTGTGATTATGCCCTCGGGAAGTGGTTTTTACGGTTCATGTTCCTCTTCATGATAAGAAGTTACCAACGGAGTTGATTATCATGTTAAATGATTGGTTGGTAAACCATTTTGCTACAATTGAATGCTGGAAGAGGCGGGTGAAGCTGAAATCCCCTGGTGAAAAACTATTTTATATTCTGTATGATTGAAATGCACAATTGTCTTTGATTAGTGCGTTAAAAGTTGGAAAGTATCTGTGAAGTGGTGTACTGGTATTTTTAGCAAAATTATAATTGTTGAATAAAGATGTACAATAATTGAAAAATATTTCAGTGGTTTCGAAATTTCCTGATGTATTTCCTTAAGATATGTCAGGGCTACAGCAAAAACGGAAGTTGAGTTCGACATTGATGTGTAGCTAGAAACATCTGCAATTTGGGAATCTCTGTACAGAATGACTTGGAAAGAATTATAAGAATTGAAATACTAGTTGCAAGAACTGATAGACAAAGGTTTTATGAGACCAAACAAATTTCTTTGAGGTACTCCAGTATTGTTCGTCAAAAAGAAGGATGGATTTAGACAGTTATGTATTGATTACAAAGAGTTGAATACGGTAACAATAAAAAAACAAATATCTTTTGCCCAAGATTAATGATCTATTTGATCAACTAGAAGGTGCAATTGTATTTTTTTGAAGTGATCTGACATTGGAAAGTCATTAGGTCAGAGTTAAGGAGACAAATATAACTAAGATAGCTTTTAAGACCAGGTGTGATTAATATGAATTCTTATTTATGCCTTTTGGCTTAGCCAAAGCTCCTGCTATATTTATGGGCTTGATGAATCGAATCCTCAAGCAGTATGTGAATCCGTTTGTTATAATTTGCATTAAGTGATGAAGATCATGTCAAGCATTTGAGGATGGTTTTGGAAATGTTAAGGCAGTCTGTTATATGCTAAGTTTTGAAATGTGAATTTTGATTGCGAAGTTTGCATTTGCGGGACACAATATTAGTGGTTAGGGAATTTCAACAGATCCTCAGAAGGTGAATGTAATTATGGAATGACTTACTCTAAGGAATGTTACAGAGTTACACAGTTTTTTTTTTATTTGACAGGATATTATAATCGATACGTAAAGATTTTTCACAGATAGCTATGTCGTTCTGCCAATTGATGAGAAAAGATGTCTAGTTTTAGTGGACAACAGGATATGAGCATAGTTTTTTGGAGTTGAAAAAATAATTGACCACTGCTCCAGTGTTAGCTCTTCCATAAGGTATAAAAGGGATTTAGGTTTACAGTGGTGCATGTGTTTTAATGTAGAATAGAAACGTGATAACTTATGCATCTTGACAATTAAAGACACTTAAAAGGAACTATCCGACGCATGAACTGTAGTTAGTTGCTATGGTATTTGCTCTCAAGATTTGGCAATCTTATTTATATAGCGTAAAATGCAAAAATTTTATTGATAATCCAAGTTTGAAGTACACTTTTACACAAAAAGGGCTGAATTTTAGGAAGCGAAGATGGTTCGAGTTGATCAAAGACTACGATTTGTCTATACAGTATTGTCCGTGTCGAGGAAATGTAGTTGTCAATTCATTAAGCTGTAATTTCACAGGCAATGCAAACTGGATTATCACTCAAGAGATAAAGCTAATTACCGAAAGTAATGCTTCACTGTTAGAAGCCAAAAGATCAAGTGATAGTGGGTATTTACATCAGTTGGCATCGCAATCAAAGTTAATTGATAGAATTAAAACAAATCAAAAAGATAATAGTGAATACCCGAAACTCCCAAAAAAATGTCAATTAAAAAAATGACTGATATGACTGTTTATGATGATGATGTTATCAGAAGCAAGCTACAGTTATGCGTACCTGCTGATTTTGATATGCGACAGGAAATTTTGCATGAAGCAAATCATTCATGCTACACAATTCATTCACAAAACACAAAAATGTTAACATATTTGAAATTGATATTCGGGTGGCCAGGTTTGAAAAATGATATTCCTGAGAATGTCAAAATGTCAAGCATGTCATATTGTAAAAGCTGAGCATTAGAGACTCAAAATATTACTACAATCATTGTTGATACCTGAATGGAAATGAGAAGAAATTGCTAAGGATTTTGTTTTTGGATTTTTTCGATCTATACAGTGTTATAATAGTATTTGGGTCATTATTGACAGATTAACTAAGTCATCTCACTTTTTGCCGATCAGACAAACAGATTCAGTGGAAAAATTAGCCAAATTATTTGTTAAAGAAATTATCAAATCACGCGGAATTCCAAAAATCATAGTTTCTAATAGAGATAGAAGATTTACGTTTACATTGTGGAAAAACATCCAACAATGTGTGGGTACACAGTTGCATTTCAACACTACATTTCATCGACAAACCAACTGATAATCAGAAATGACAATTTAAGTATTGGAAGAATTGTTAAGGCTTTGTGTTCTCGATTTTGGAGGCTTTTGGGAAGATCATATTTCAACGATTGAGTTTGCCTACAACAAGAGCTATCTGTCTAGTATCAAAATGGCTCCATAGAAAGTACTATATGGCAGAAAATGTAGAACTCCATTGTGTTGTGTCGAAGTGGGTGAACAGTGAATTTGAAATTTATAAGTTTTATTAAATTAATTAAAACCTTTTTTATTTTCCCTAATTCCCACATCATTGATCTGCTTTGCCTCATGCCTTTTTATTTGCTGGTTTCGGTCGATTAGAACTCTAGAACCTTCGCATTCCTCTCCTCCCCTCTCTCGATTTCTCCTCTCTTCTGATTGTCCGTCTCGCTCACAACAACTGCTAGAAAACATATAGCTGAGAGCCGCGACCCTTGGTATATTGCAAGGGGAACTAGAGGGCTAACCAAGTAGCGCTTCGGTAAGCCACAACCCGCGATTTGAAGTTTTGGGATGATTTTTGTAAGTGCGAATCGCTCTTCCTCGCTATTTCTTTTCCTTCATCTCACTTAGTATTACTGTTTGCCTCATTTTTCATGCATTTTTCATTTTGAGTAGCCGTTAGAGGGGCCGAATTTGTATCAGAAGCGTTGAAGGTTATATGAAAGCTTCCATACGTGATTTAGCACGATAATAGCGAAGGGGAAGTGAAGAAGATTAAGGTGTTAGGAAGAGTTGGAGAGAAAATAGGTGATTTTGTAAAAGCAATTTTATGCTGAGAAGCCCATTTGAGGTATGTTTTGTGCATTACAATTTTGTTTATGGTTAATGCATGTTATGAGCTCAAATTTTACGAAATCCTATAATACTTATGGATTCCTAATTTGTCTATATGAAGCGGCGAGCTCAAGAAGAGCGTGTGGGCACTCGTCTTAGGGCTGTTCCGTTAATTCGGGTGAAATAATCTTTGTACTAATTGAAGAAAAATAATCTTTTATAAGTTCTTATATGATTTTTCGTTTGACACAAATGCATTTAGAAATTTCTGCACACTGTAGATGAATACCTACTTGAAATTGGTTCTTACATGTATATAAAATGCCTGTAAGTGTATGATACAAGTATTATGCTTTATGACATGCGACAATTAATGTTATGAGTGGACTATCACAAGAGTGATTGCAATTATAATATACTGAAATGTAGTATTCCTGACTCCTAACATTTATACAGGGACGAAACTGAGAATTGTTAAGATTAGACGGTGACTCAATGTTAGAGAACCGTGGATATCAGAGAAGCTATTGATAACTCCTATATTGTGGGAATCCCAAACCTTATCAATAGTTTTTATATATTTTGAGGAAGTGTGACGACCCATGAGAAGAAAAGACGTGGGAATAGTTGAGCTCTGTATATTTACAAGTGATATTACAATGAAATGACCTCTATGAAATGACATTACTATGATTACGTGCAATAAAAAGATTATGAACATATTTATGATTTCATGTTTATGAACTACATGTCTACACTGTAGCCTTGATTTGTATACTACGTGCTCTCTTTTTATGTTCTTTATTATGCAAGCATGTTATGACTTTTGTGTGTAGATATGTACAGTTTCCTACGAGGATATATGTTTTTTTTTCAATGTATAAAATCTCATTTTATCGTTGATTATTTTTATAAGCTCGTTGTTGTTTTCGAAGTAGGGGCAACGAGCATCGGGGAGAGTAGTCAGGTGTGATTTGTACAGTATAGCACTGCATCGTTTTTGGAGTTGTATAGACGTTTTGGGTACATATTTTATTTATATTATATTTAGTAGTTCTGTATAGTTTATATGTATTTATGATATGATTTTCCACGCTTTCGATTATGGTTATGAATGAATTATGGAATGGAATGCATCATGAATGTTTGCGAAAATTTAGTTAGACTAGTTCTTCACCTACCAGGTCCTGATTTTGCAGTTCAAGACGAGTGTTGGTGAGAATTTAGTTTGGCCGCCTTCATCACACATCAACCGACTTTTAGAGGTGTCAGAAATTGGGGTGTGACAGGTAGGATACATTTTATTTTTAGTTGTTCTACTTTTGGTGATAGGATGTTCACATTGACTGGACATTACTCCACCTCGAATACTTGGACGAAATCTGAAAGTGCTAGAATTGGGGCTTGAGTAACCTAGTTTATTAATGCATCAAAACCATTCTGTGCTTCATCTAATGAAACAGATCTGCTTGACTGGAGAAGTTCTGTAAATGGTATCAAAATAAAACTAAAATTCGTTATGAATATCTGGTAAGAAAATGTCAGTCCATGAAACTGATGTACATGAGTAAATGATCATGGAATTTACCAATTCATAATAACCTGGATCTTAGAGACGTCCATTTCAATACCAATCATTGCAACAATATATCTAAGCATGTCTCTAATGTTAAAAGTGACATTTCTTTGAATGATCATGCAATTGCCTGGTTTGAAAAACTCAAAATATATGTTGCAGTTGTTGGAAATACTCCTCTAAATGATTGTAAATCAAAATGTTATTGATGTATATGACAAATTTTTCAAAGAAAGTCTAAAAAATTTTTGTTCATCAGTCCCAAAAAATTGCTTGGTATGTTCGGCAGGCTGAAAGACACGACTATCCACTCATACATTCCATATCGTGGCTTAAAGACAATCTTCCATTCATTTTTAAGTCTCATTTGAACTTAATGGTAACCATTAAGCATGCCAATCTTGGAAAATATGTTAGTTCTATGCAACTATTTCATTAAGTCAATTAATCTTAGAATAAAAATTTGTACTTAATGGTGATCTTGTTCACTTTCTTTCTATCAATGTACATATGCTATGATTTGTCCTTAGGCACAATCAAAGCTGGCATAACATATAAATTGGTATTCTCATGAACCAATTTTCTGGCTATCAAATTCTCATCATGCTATTATAATTCTCTTTTGGTTGCATCCAATAGGCTAGTTGTTTGGCAAGCACTAATCTTGGATGAGGTCTATGACATGGTGAATCTCATGTAAGGGTAGAATCTAGATGTCAAGCTATTAGTCATAATATTTTGGAACTCCAATAAAGACTACAATGCCTCATGTGTTGGCTCCTCTATTTCACTTGCTTCCAACATCACTAAAACCAATCACTTTGGCACCTTCCTTTTGGCTAGTATAAATGTGGCGCGTGGAGTTAGAGGTCCCATCTCTTTCTTAGTACTCATGAATGCTAATTTCTTCAATGTCAGAATTTCATGTGTTTTCCAGTTTTGATGAAAGATTATATTTTCTCATGGCCATCATGAATCATGCCTCCATTATATTGTCATGGTTGACTTAATAGAATGTGATATGTATCCATAGAAACAATATCACACCATATATAATCATGCAGTTTATCTCCAATGAAAGATTCTACCAAACATCTATTGTCAACACTGTTCTTATTTCCTTCTTTCAAATCAAAGATGATAGCTGAGAATGATTTTGGGTAGTGAGGCTGAATTTATTCACTATTTGGGTAGAGACCACATCATCATAATTGCCTTCATTAATATTGAGGCTGCACAACTTCCCCTTTACAGTACAATGAGTATGTAAGATGTTATGCTAAATCCACTGTTGCTCATGCAAAGGTTCGGCCTATAAAAGCTCATGCAAATTACAAACATCTTACCTTCATTTGAGGGAAGCTGATATTCATTCCCATTGTCCTCATCTCTTTAGTCTCCACTATCTGCTTCATTCATTGCACCTTGCTTAGTGATATTTGTGCACTTAGTTGTAATATGTTCATATGCATGACAATTGTGACATTCCCTGGCTAGAAAAGTCTTAGGGGTATTTATCCGATCATTCTTTGCTTCTTTTTCCGGTGACTTCTCACGTGAGGTAGGTTTTGACAATTTGATTGATGGCCAAATCTTGTTTTGAAGATGGAGCGGATATGATAGTGTTAGGTACCATTTTCACCGGAGCTAAGATATGTACATTTTGTAATATTTAGTAGGGTTGTAGTTGTTTCATGTTTCTAATAAATGATCTCAATTTTTGAAGATATTGAGATGTTCTTCTCTAATTTCACCAATTCAAAATCCAGCATAAGTTGTTCAAATTCAATGATGTATTCCTTTGTTGAGAAGTTTTTTTGATTTGAATGTTTAAGTTTTAAAATGATTTTATGCCTATAGTGTTTTAGGAGATACTTGCATTGCATTTTGCATTTTCTTCATCTTATACTAGGTCGTGATCTTGCTCTTTCTTTCACGTTGGTACCGTCGTTTCAATTTCTCCTAGAACAGACATACCCTTCTTTAATTTAATGAAATCTTGCTTTTCCTTTATGTTAGGTAGAATGTTCTTATTATCAAAGATTCATTCTAAAACTTGGAGCCTAAAATCATCTTAATTCACTCTTTTCTCTCCTATCCTTAATGCCAAATCGACACGCCATCAACTCGTCATCTCTCAAGGCACTTGGTAACGATATGTTTTTTCATATTGTTGATCTAGTTGTACACTATTGTAGCTATGAGTGACTTTCCTATGTTGTCTTCGTTCAACATCAGTAGGTTTATGCTGTAGTTGTAGGGTTTCTTGCTTCATATTTTCTATGATCAGCTTTTGGACACCTTTTTGAATGTTTCGTCTTGGCAGCATGATGATTTGCTTCTCGCTTTAGGGTTTCAGCTAAGGTATGTTGGTGGATTTAAGATTATTTGAAAGTTTAAGTTTAGGTGGAGGGCGTAGAGATGGCTTTTGGTGGATGTAGAACGGATAGGTTTTGTAAATTTCGAGTTAGGAATATAAACATTGGATCTAAAAAGAGATTTAAGTTTAGTGTTGGAAATTGAGATTATGATTTGGCTCTAGTACGAAATGCCATCATCCTAGAGTTTCTAGATAGTGTGTAAGGATTAAGGGAAGGACTGGGAAGGTTGTACTTTGAGAATCACTATGTATTTCAATGGATAAACTAGGAAGGTTGTAGGGTGAGAATAGATGATTAAACAATTGAAATGAAGAAGTATGGGGAGGATTTGGAATGTTACAACGGTTCGTTTGGAGTGAAAACAAAGGGGAAGAATAGGCAAGCGTTTGAAGGCATTCCAAAGTCGGTGAAGATCCATATCCTGTTTTTGATCTACTTAATGTCACACCACTTGAAAGAGAAGATAGTAAATCACTCCAAGTGGAGAGAAAAGAGATAGAAAAATGCATAAAGCAAGCAAAAAGTTCCAAAATCTGGTTTTGCGCAACGTGTTTAAATAAAGCTAGCAACCCTAATAAAATTCTAAATAAGGTAGGTAAGCCCTTATGGGGAAACTGAACCTGTTCAAGCCTTGGGGCTGAGATCTTGAACCGATTGGAGGGGAAACTGAACCTGTTCCCAGTTCAGCATTTCACGCATATTTCTATGATGGATGCAGGGAATTTTTGTGTCAATGGCGAGGTGAGTGTGAATGTTGTATCGTTTCAAAAAGATTAGAAGTAATAAGGTTGAAAATTGTATGTGAATTTCATTGTCTCTTTTTTATCCTTTTTATTCTCTTCCTAAAATCACTTTTAAATTGCCTATTGACTGTAGACAGGCTGTTTTTGCAACCCTGGTGCATGCGCTAAGTTCCTCGGTTTATCTCATTTAGATCTTCTTTCCAACCTTGAGGTACGTTTTTTTTATTTATTTAATGAATATTTTAAGCTTTTTCATAACTCATTTTCTTGCAATTCTGTAAATTACCTCAGAAGGGTACCAGTTTTAACGATAATTGAAAAGGCTGTTCACTACAGATTAAACTTTATGCATATTATCTATCATATTTGCTTTCTACTTTCTTTCTTGTTTAAACTTCACATATATTTGCTAGAATATTTAGTTGCCACTTTCTTTGTTTCCTTCTTAACATTCTTAGGATGGACATGTTTGTTGGGATGATGCTGACGTGTTAAATGGAAAACCAACGGGCGCTGTTAGGATCTCCTTTGGTTATATGTCCACATTTGAGGACGCTGAAGTAAGTTATACATGTTTCATATTTCATTATTTCAAGTACATCTTGACACTTAATCTGAGGGCACCAAATGGTTATTTACTCCACCTTGTGCTAGAGGTTCAGTTCAACACAGAACAGCAATATTTGTGAGGATGTCATTTTGAATAATTATTTTGTAAGACTCCATGTTACAGCAATAGTGGCGATAATAACTTTACGAATAATAATTCTGTGAGACTCTCTGTTACTTTTTTCAGTCTACCCAATTCTCCATTTTTAATGTTGAATAATTTCCCTATAAGCTTCAGAGACTAGATTCCGTGCCATCTTAGTTCAAACGTTTTCCTGAGTAGTTCAAGGACAGTGTCAATGACACCCCCTCTACTAGTTGACACGGGATGTAACAGAGGCGTGTGTTATTTGGCTAACACACACGATTCGGTCAGACTAAATTTTTATCAACACTCGTCCTGACATGCATAATCAGGATCCAATGGACATGAATTTGTCTAATTAAGTCACCACAAACATATATAATATATTTCATTTCATAATTCATTTACATTCACATATATTCTGAAGCGTAGAAAAATTATATCACCAAAATATATATACAGATTTGCTAAATCCAACATAATAAAAGTATGCAACTAAATGTTTATCCAACCTCCAAAACTATATATAACAAAAGCTGTACACGTCACACCTGGCCACCCGCCCTAACACTCTTTGCCATTTCACAATTGGCCTTCATTTGTTAACATTCATGACGCCGAGGGGCGTCCGGTTAATTTTTTTTTTTGATTGGGTTCCCCCGAAAAACTCTAGAAATGTTTTGGGCTAGAGCTCTGTCAACGCATATCAGCCATTCCGATCAACACACTCCCTCCGAATGATCAAGCAGAGCTCGTCTTAGCCTTTGCCGGTAAAACTGTGATTGCTTTGGCTTATGATGCCATTTTCAAACTCCACATAACAATTTTTTTTTGGGTAAAAATATTCGAAAAGCATACCAGAGAACAATTATTTTGGTGGAGTTTATGCCTTGATGCTATTTTGACGTTCAGTTTCAGTTACCTGGTGGGAGGGGAAACGAAGAGTCGAAGGTGAGGAGTCGGGCAGTGGAACAAAGAGGAGAGGAAGCGCGGGGGTTGGAAGACAAGGTGGTGAGTTTGCTTATAACTTGTTATATGAGTAAGGAAGAAACTTACCAAGTGAGTCAAGCGGTGAGTGCAAGAGACGTTAGGCCCAAATTAGAGCATCCTGATAGCTACAGGTGACGACATTCACGGACGACGACTTCTCTGTCGAGCAAAGGGGAAGAAGTGTTGGACGGAGGCTCTGAGTGTTGTGTTGCAGTGTCGATCCATGATCGAAGGAGTCGAACGTGTTGAGCATTGCAGCTCGATAGAGAGGGAGCTCTCTTGCACAACACACTGAGGAAGAGGCGAGTATGGAGGTGATCCTTGTCGCACAATAATCGTTTCATCTCGAGCGATGAGTCGAAGGAGAAGTGCATGCATGCGGGAAGGGGGAGGAAACCGAACTGTGAGGTATTAGCGATGTTTATGATTTGCTATATTATAAATTATTAATTTTTTTTAATACAATGTAATTAAATCAGGTTTTAAGTTAAAGAAGTTTGATAGTAATAACGGTTAGGGTTTTGATTTTTTTGAAGTTTTAGTTATTTTATAGATGTATGCATATTTATAAGCCTAATAGGAATGCTGCAAATTACATAATTAATTAGAAAGTTAAATTAGGAGAACATTCTTTATTGCCAATATTTTATTAAGCTTAACTTGTTTAAAAGAAATAATTAAATGAGGATAACAATTAAGATAATAATAATAATAATAAAATAGTTAATTTTATATGATACATCAAAGGAACAAATAAAGAAAAATCGTTCTCTAATAATAAGATTAACATATAATAAATTAATAATAATTATTTATGCATTCAACTTTAGGTTTTCCATTGAAGATTAATAAAGTTAACGTCCAGAATCATCAGTGATTGATGTGAGTACTATTACTTTTAACCTATAGTAATATTTTATTTTCTCTTAACCATCTTACAGTTAATGACACTTACACAAGCTTCATTCTGATTGAGATATTCTTTCGTTTTGTGATGACATTGTTATGAATGTTTGTAGCTACTTACTATTCTGCATTGGTATATGTTATATATAGCATGTTGAATTGAATGCGATGAGCACATGAATGATATGTTTACGTTGACTGCTTATATTTTCATGAATGACTACGATGAAGCCACCCATTTATGGTATTAGTGGGGGAACACTAAGGGTCTGTTTGGTGCGACTGAATTCATGAGGTGCGGCAACGAACCACGATTTGTGGCATTTGGTTTCGCATCGCGGCGGCGTTTTTAAAATAATTCGTTAAACCGTGGCTGCGGGGCATTTCTTTTGTTTTGACCGCATGTTCAATTACCCCGCGACCATTCTTCTCGTCTCTCCCTTCCCCGCTCCCTCTCGCGCGATTCCTTTGCTTTAGGTATCTCTCTCCCGTGGATCCGTGACTCCGGTGGCTATGTGCTATTTACGGTTGGCTATTTTTCGTTGCGAGTGCTTGTTTCGGTGACCCTTATATTTTTCTCCTTCTCACCTTTTTCCTTCCACTTGAATTTTGGTGGTTTGTTCACTTTATGCTCTGTGATGGTGGAGGAAGTTCTTCGATTTGGTAGATCACTTTCTTCGGTTGGTAGTTATTGCATTGAGGTTGTACTCTCTTCCCCTCTCCCTTCTCTTCTTCGGCTCGGTTTGGTGGTTGTGTGCATGACCGGCTCTGTGCGGTGTTCCCTCTTCTACCTCTCCTCTCTGTTCTTAATCTCTCTTGTCTCTTGTTTCTTCTCTCTTCTGTGTTATAACTTTGTAAACAGGTGATTATATATGATGTAGAATTATTCCAATCAGTAGTAAAACTTACTTTTTATGTATTCCATATTATTAAAGTAAATCTTGAGTAACTTTCTAAATTAGGTTTTTAAAAGATTAGATTGAGTATCAATATAGCTCAATTGATATATTCAACTCTTATTAAAAAAAAAACTGTATTCTCTCTTCTTAACCTCTTTTCTTTCTTCTCTGTGTGGTCGTGTGCATTATGTTGGTTGATTTCATCTTTGTTTGCTCAGTTTTGGTCGTTTTCTGTTTGATATGCTTGGTTATGTAGTTTTGATGCTTCATGTTGCATCCATAAGGTTTTGGTTTATGCCATTCACACATTGTTGGATGTATCCTAGCTTTGCGGTGATCTTTGTATTTTTTTGGTGCTTGTTCTGTTAGCAATGCTTCAAATGCCCTGTATGTGGATTGTTCGATTTCTTTTGGTGCGTATGCCATGGAGAATTTGGATTTCCTTATAAACTTTGATATTTCAGTGGGGAATTTGAGAAATGGATGAAATTTGGTGTTGAATTTGTTAATAGCAATATTTCAGATGGTGTGTATAAGTTGAATATGGGCTGGAAACATGAATTTTGAATTTAAGTAGGAATTTCATGCTGGATTTGTATGTTGCTATTTTCAATTTCAATGGAAATTTAGTGGGAAACTGGATGTATATTTCTATTTTCAGTGGTAATTCCAGTGAGCAATTCACTGGAATTCCATGCTAATTGTTCACTGGAATTCCATGCTAGATCGGCATACCACTAAAATAATGGATATTGGTGCTAGATTTTCATATTGCTATTATCAATTCAAGTGGTGGCGATGGTGTAAGAGAGTTGGTGTGGTGTGGAGGTGGCGTTGTGTAGTGTGGAGGTGGTAGTATCGGGTGGTTGTGTGATGAGGATGTGGTGGTGTGGTTTGTGGATGTGTTCTTTTGTGGTGTGGTGTGTGGTTATGTTGGTGTGGATGTTTTGGTGTGGTGGTGTCAAGTGGTTGTGCGGTGTGGAGGTGGTGGTGTGTGAATGTGTTGGTGTGGTGTGGAGGTGATGGTGTGGTTAGGAGGTGGTGGTGTGTTTTGTGGATGTGTTGGTGTGTGGTTTGGGCGTGGTGGTTTGGTGGTGCTGGGTGGCTGTGTGGTGTGGAGGTGGTGGTGTGTGGATGTGTCAGTGTAGTGAGGAGGTGGTGGTGTAGGGTGGTAATGAGGACTTTATTAGCTGACATTATTGTAGAACATTGGGATTGTGCTCTGGTCGAGTTTTTGGCCATCACTTCTTTTGATCAATTTCTTGAACCTTGGATGTATGAGTTCAACGACATTATCATTGAAAGTGATAATGCCAATGTGTTGTCTTTTTTACAAGGATCCACCTCCTCGAAGGCTTGGAAGGAGTGGCCGCAAAATTTCTATGAGTTTGATTTCTTTACTTCTTTTAAACAGGTGCTGTTTTTTTTCACTCCCAGATCAAACAACGAGACAACTCATTTTTGTGCACATTTTGTTTTACAGGATAACTTTTTTATTAAAAGTTTACTTGATTGTCATCCTTTGTTGTTTTTTATTGAAAGGGATAGGCCTTTTTGTAGGGCTAATTCCTTGTAGCTCTCCTTTTGTTTTTTTTTCCTATGGCTTTTATAGCCTTCTTTTGCAAGCATTATTCACGTAAGTCTATATTAATGCAAAATGCACATATTCACTTAAGTCAACAACACAAAGTGAGCTAAAACAAACTCAATGAAATATTCAAAGATTAAGGGTCTTTTTGGGGTGGATTATTTATGCGTTTGACGTTTTGAAAATGCCGGGCACCTATTTGTTTCGCACGTTGGCTCGGCGATCCGCCAACGCGCGACGAGATTTATTAAAGGATCGCGACCGCGGAATCGACCCCGCGGTCGGCGTTCCTTTACAGCGTTTTACCCCGCTGCCCTTTCGATCTTTTCCCGCGGAGCTCTGCGATTGATCTCAAGAGACCCGCGCCTCTCTCGCCTTCTCTCTTCTCGCAGACGAGCTAGGGCGACTGCGATGTTCACTCTAGCGCCGAAATGTCTGCTTCCTTGCTTTCTCAAGCCCTTGCTTCTCTTCTTCTCCATGTTCGGTGGCTGTCTTCCAAGGCTCACGTTCAGTGGCACCATCTCTCCGATTCCTCCTCTCCATTCGTATTTTCTCCCCCCAACGAAGCCTCCAATTCGCACCTCTCATTAGACATTCTCTTACTCGAAGCTCCAGCCGCTCCCTTTCTCTCCGAGTCAAAGACCCAACTATTTCCTCTTCCCAACGGTTTTGATTTCGCAAATCAGTTCAAAAGCTACTTCCTCTCCTTCATTCTCTGGTTTATAAGTAGTTCAACTGCGAGTAAGTTTTTTCCTCTCCTCTTTAACTCTCGAGTGGAGCCGCAACCCTCCATGCTTCCTCTTTTCTCAAGCCGAAGGCCTCCGTCTTCTTGTCATCCTCTTCGATTCGCACAGGTAAAATCGAAACTCCTTGCCTTTTTGTTCTGTATGAAATTTTGTATTTTTGGATTTTTTATGCTTGATTTGTTAGTAATTATGGTGAATAGTGAAGGAAAAGATAAGTTTTTTTTGTCTCTTAAGAAATTTTGGAGTCTAGGTGTAATTCATGTACTTCTGTTGGAGTCTAGGTGTAATTTATGTATTTCTATTGGGGAGAATGATCATTTATCCATCAACAACTGCAAATAAGCTATTTTGAATAAGCTCCCTCAAACAAAAAACTTGTTTATCCTGATAATTTAGAGATTATCAGAGTGTCAGTATAATCTGCTTATCATCAGATTATAAATAATCTGCAGCTGCCTTAAACAGACCCTAAATAAAAAAATTTATAGATTGTAAAAACATGTATGATGATATTTAACTAATGTACATCTCTACAACATTTGTCACACCATGCTATAATTGTATAAAATATGAAAACAAAATATATAATGCTAGAAATCCTAACATCTATATAAAACTTGTATTTCATTCATTAATGTCTAATCATTAACATATTCATAAGAGTCATCGATCTAATCATAGGAATTTAACTTGTAATTGTATAGGTCTCAATTATTCCTATGTCATTTAATGCTATCGCGTCATCACTAAGTTTGAAGAATACATTAAATATTGATAAACGTTGTGCATCTCTCAACATAACAACTATAAATAGCTCCTTGTTACCAATGGTTTCTATCTTTGTCCTCATATGACACCAAGGTTCTCAGAGTTTTGTCCTCATTTGAATACCATGAGTCGGGAATTCTATCGTTTCCTATCATCCATACTTGCAAGCGTTTATGTAGTGGCCTATTTGTCACAACGCTTACGATATTTTTTGTAATCATAATTTATGCAATAAACAAACATAGATAGTGATTAATTATATGCATAATTAATATGATCAAAGTAATTGCAAGGAATTATTTCATAATATGCTCATCATATCGACATCATAAGAAAATTTTAATAATAGTCATAGTCAATACCAACTAGCATTCACCTAATCATGTGGAGACATCCTTCAATATGCATAAATTTTAAATGAATTCACATATCAAAGAAAACATATCTAATTCTAAAGAAAGGTATAATTCTTAATTTAACACATGATTATTTCATCTGAATTGATGGAGCAGTTTTACAAGTTTTCTTAAGCACGCATAGAGCTCGCCACCAAGTATAAACAATGCGGATTTCATAAACCTCTTAGGATTTTCATGGATTCTTATCTCAGTTCTTAATTTAACCCACACATAAAGATACATGCCATTATTTATCTATAATGGGTTTTTTAGTATAGCTATCCCTTCTTCAATTCCCTCCTAAGCCCTTTTTCCTCCTTGTAATATTCCTTTCTTCCTCTTACTTATTTATTTACAAATAGCTCTGCTAAGAGACTAGAATACAAATCGCAGCTTTTGACAATAGTTCATCTCCCACTGCAATGATTGGGAATGGAAAAGTGCTTCAATTTGTGGCAAACGTAAAAAAAAAATTGTAGGGACGGAAGGGAATGTCTTAACTATTGTGAAGTAGAATCTTCCTCTTATCGATTTTGTCCCGGTGCCGTGAATGTTGCCTATGTCCCTCTGTCCATCGTTTAGGCCGCGCTTGCACTGTGGCAAGGTCGCCGAAATCCCAACAAATGCACGAAACTGAGAAATTGAGAGAGAAGAGAATATAATTAGAAGCTTTCTATGTCTTATTCGTTATGCCTCATGCCTATGATACATGTAATGACTATTAAATGCTTGATATTGAAGTGATGATTTAAATGACACCAGAAATGTTAAGGGCAGACTATTACATGAGCGCTTGCAAGTATATTATGTTGCGATGTAGTATTCCCTACTTCTGATTTTTATACAGAGATGAAATTCTGTGAACCATTAGGGTTAGACGGCGACAGAATGTTAGGGAATCGTGTGTATCGAAGGAGCTATCGATTACTCCTATGTTGGGGAAAACCCAACATTTATTGATAGTTTATATTTCTTTTGGGGAGCATGACGACTCATGATGAAAGAACATGAAAATAGTTGAAACCTATAATTAAACAAGTGACATTATTGTGATAAGACGTCTATGAAATGACATTGCTATGATACTATATCAAATGACATTGTTATGATACTTATATGAACTGACATTTCTATGATAATATACTATTAACATGCTTTTGATTATAGTTATGATTTCATGCTTATGATCTAAATATTACACTACAGTCTTGATTTCTCTACCCGCTCTTTTTTTATGTTCTCTATTATCCTAGCATGTTATGATTTGTGTGTAGACATTTATAGTTTCATAAGATAATGCACGTTGTCTCTTTTTAATGTATAAAATTTTATGTTAGCCATGGTTATTTCTTCAAGCTCGTTGCTCGTTCTTTATTATTGCCTTCCTGGTAGGGGCAACGAGCACCGGGGCGAGTAGCCAGGTGTCTTTGTAAAGCTTTTGTTCGATAGTTTTGAGAGCTTGTATAGATGTTTTGACCACGTATTTTTATTAAATTGAATTTAACAGCTCTGTATAGTTTCTATGTTTTGGATGATTTGATTTTCATGCTTCCGAGTATGTTCATAAAATGGAATATATCACGTATGTTACCACTATTTAGTTAAACTAATTCATCACTCACTGGGTTCCGATTATACAAGCCAGGATGAGTGTTGTTGAGGTTTGCATTAGCTTAGAAATCAGTTGAGGTTGACATTAGCTTTATTTGAAATCAATAATTTCGTTGTGCTTGTTGGAAGGGAAAAAATAATTGAAAATGTGCTAAATTTTTCCGGTCAGTTATGATAACCTCAGGCAAGCAAGCACAAGCATATCAACAGAAGAGAACACTTCCAAAGTATGAAAATTAAATCAAAAGGTAAGAAGAAGCAACTTCAGATAGATAAACCAATTTTTAAAAGTGCGAAAAAGACATTTTGGACATTGTTTGATTGGTTCTGAAAATGTTACAAATGTGGACAACCAGGAAACATTCAAATGAATTGTCCACAGTAAAAGAAGAAAGAAAGCAAACCACAGTCAATCCACGAATTGGGAGAGTCTAGAAAGTTTTTGGAAGGCAGTCAACCAAGCAGAACTCAATTTTTTTAAAAACTTCTAGCATAAACAAAGGGTGAAACTTCAGAGGCAGAATTGAGCAACCAGTAAAAGTCCAAGTTTTTGCAATTACTTCTCAAGAAGCCAAAAAATTTGATGATGTGGCTATAAGTACACTCTTAATTCAAGATCCACCTAACACTATTCTATTCGATTCAGGTGCATCACATTCTTATCTTTCTGATAAATTTGTTGCTAGTTTACATGTTGATATTATGCATTTTACTTTTTTTTTATGTTACTATGTAATCAAGAATTGGTTTTATTTCAATAGAAAATGTGAAGTGCATGTTCATTTCATGATAAGAAATTGCCAACGGAGTTGGTTATCCTACGAATAAACCTTCAATGTAATTTTGACGATGGATTGGATGTTGTTACAATTGAATGCTGGAAAAGGCGGGTAAAGCTGAAAATCACCTGATGAAAAAGTATTTTATATTTTATGTGATCGAAATGTACAATCTTCCTTGATTAGTGCAGTGAAAGTTGAGTAGTATTTGTGAGGTGTCGGATTGGTATTTTTGGAAAAATCAGAAGTGAAATAAAGATGTATATGAATTGAAAAAACATCCCAGTGATTTTATAATTTTCAGATGCATTTCCTGAAGAATTACCAAGACTACCGCCAGAAGAAGTTGAATTCGGTATTGATGTGCAATCAGAAATGTCTGCAATATTCAAATCTCTGTACAGGATGACTTCGAAGGAATTGCATTCAAACCCTAGCATCTTTTTCTTCGTCTCGCATTTTCTGCTTCCATTCGCGTCGTCTCGCATTTGCGTTCGCGTCTCGTCTGGCGGCAGTGCTGCAGTTGTCTTCGTGCCTGTGTCTCGTCTTTGATAGAGCCCCTCGATTCTGCCTGCGTCTCGTCTGCGAGAGAGCCGCTCGACACCTTCTTGCTTCTGCTGCGTTTTCTTTGCGACAGAGCTGCCCGGTCTGTGACAGAGCCGTTCGATACTCGTGCAGCTTCTCAAAGTGCTGCAGGTTGGCACTAACTGCGGTAATGATCTCAGGGCTTTCCTACGCCGCCGCCCTCGCTGGTGATATTCACGCCAAACCATATTATGCTACAGTGGTTCACAAACGTAGCTCCCTTTTTCACCTCGCAGATAGTGCATTATTTCCGTAGATTTATCATGATTCTGTTGCAGGAAATGAATATTGCAATATCATAAAAAAGTAGAGAAAAAGATGGGCAAATCAACAATTTTCTTTTCTAACGCTGAAATTTCAACTGATGCAGGAAAATACAAATTTACACTATTTGGAAAATTTCAATTAGGTTGCCCTAAGATGGAGATCATCAGAAAGGTTTTTGAAGATTTCAAATTGATTGGGGATTGGCAGATGGGTCATTTCAACGGAAGGCATGTTATGATACAACTGAGCACAAAAGATGATTACACGAGAATTTTCTCAAAGAAATTCATCACAGTTGAGGGAAAACATACCAATTTTGATCTCAGTCAAGAAGCCCCAATAACACTTATCTGGTTCTCATTATTTGAACTCAAGCTTCATTTATTTGACATACCTATCTTATATGCAATTGTGATTATCCTTGGAAAACCTTTGCAGGTAAGAATTACCTACAGTTCATTGCTTAAGGCCCCTATTGCAGTGATTTTGATTGAACGAGATATTACACGACCAGATGTAGACGTCTGGCTTGGATCTGCTCGCAATAGCTATTGACAAAAAATCATTATGGAACAAAAACTATACTACTGCAAGCACTGCAAGATGTTTGGACACCCGCAGGACAAATGTTTCATATTGCATCCACAGTTGAGAAACAATAGTAAAAAACTGGAGCACACTATTAGTGCACCCCATTTGCCTGAACGTGCTCCCAACAAATCTGATGACAACCAACCTAAGGAGAGAATCACCACAAGACAAGAGTTGGTGTCTGCCCCTCAGATCCCTTCTCCTGACCATACTATAACGGATAATGTTCGAACTGAAAATCAAGATAGTGTCGCAGCTTCTATTCAGGAAGCATTAGGTGCAGAGGTAACAATTCACACTTCCCATAAACGAGAACCTATCGCTGTGGCAACGACTGTCTTTCCTCCTACTGCAGTGCTAACATCAAATCAGATCGAGGATCACATGAGCCAGTATTTCGATGAAAAATGACAGATTTACTCTTCTCAGCGGAAGAAGGTTGGGGGCTCACTCCAACTTGAAAACTTAATGGATGATACTTTGGTGACTCCTGGCATTGACACGACTCTTCAAAGTTTGTTATCTAGTTCCGCTCCTAAAATTAGAGGAAGAGGCAGAACTAAACTGACTTGTCCCTAGCTACTTGTTTTCTGCATGTTTTAAATCTGTTTTCCATTTTGTTGAGTCTATTTGTATTTTTTTGGTATATTACTGTACTTGTATCGTATGGTTGGGTGCCTCTTTTGGGCTCTTCTCATACTACCTTTATGTATCCTTTTCTATTTCAATAAAATCAGCCCTTGAGCTTTTCATAAAAAAAAGAAAATAAAAAATTATTGAAGATCATGCCAAGCATTTGAGGATGGTATTGGAGTTGCTGAGGCAATCAATTATATGTCAAGAATATCTGAACTAATCCCACAGACACTTTTTTGCTGTCAAGGATATCTGTGATCTCAGACTCCATAGAAGGCAGAAGGTAGAAGGATGATGCACTTAATATCCTTGGTGAAGGAGTAGGTGTTCTTGAACTCATCATGTTAAGTTCTATGGTCAAATTGTCATGATCTTCCCAACAAAAGGTGATAATCATCCAAGTCTCACCACACTTGTTCCAGAAGCTGATTTTAATCAAAAACTCCACGAGACACTTCCTGTCAATGGTGACATTTTCCTTCATCAAAGTCAGAGAATATGAATGTATATGCCCTTGAGCCATGAGGTTCAACTTCTCTACCATTTGCGTAGACACATCATTTTTGTTGGTCCCTCTTCGATAATGAGATTACTTATCTTTCCTTTCACAGTGCAACATGTATGAAATATGCTGTGGTGAAGCCATTGCTGATTTCTTTTATTTACCGTTCGTAGGACCCGTCCAACCATGAGCATATCGCCCTTATCCGGTGAAAGATGGTACTCATCGCCCTATTTTTCAGTTGCTTTATCATTGCTACTTTCTCCACTGCACCTTTCTCGTTAAACGCCACAACTTGACTTGTTGAGCAACTTGAGGTGATGCCCAAATCCATGGCATTTGAAACATTTTCTTGCTAGGTTTGTATTGGGCATGCTATTCGTCTCAGACTTCTCACTCCAAGTGGCTCTGTTCTTATCTTGATAAGGCTTCTCAAGTGTCTGAAGCGTGCTCCTACTGATGTTTCTAAATGCAAATTGCGGTCTAAATAGTGATGATTGTCTGTTCCGTTTCTGCTGTCTCTCCACCTTCAAGGCTAAGGGCTGGACATCTCCAATTGACCAATAGGATTGCAGTTGCACAATGTTGCTGACAGCTGACTTCAGACCCCCAAGATATCAGGCTTTGGTGTGTTCTGTTGGCTCAGTAAACTCGCATTTTATCTGCTACTTGCCAACTGTGTTGTGAACTTCTCCACTGATTAGTCTCTTTGTTGTAGGTGATGGAGTCTCAGAAACATATCCTGACAGTAATGAAACAGTAAATATTTTTTCTGAATCTTCTTTCTCAGCTTCTTTCACCTAGTAATCTTGTCACCGCCCTCTCTTTCCTTGCTTTTGCAAATTTTCTCACCATAAGGAGGTACACTTTTTCAATTTGATGGCCATAAGCTTCACCCTTTTATCTTCTGGAACTTCTTTGTACTCCTTTATACTTGAAGAATCTCTCAACTGACTGCAACCGCTCAAAGAAATTTTCTGGATCCATGTCTCCATCGAACAATAGTGAATTCACTTTTATCCCAAAATCTCTATGTTCTTCATAAATCGCCTCATCTCTCGGCCTCATCTGATAATGAATTCTAAACGTGGTCTGTTCTTCTTATCACTGAAGTCCTCCATATAGAATGGATTATAATTCTCGTGTCTTTCTCCTTTTACATTCTTTCTTTCACGATTGAGGGTAATTTTCCCTTGGGTCGCGTCATCAACCTCCGCAAGTTTGTGCTGCAGTCGATTAATCACTCGTTGTATCTCTTTTAGAATAGTTTCCGACATGTGTCTCCTTCTTGGCTTGGTTAGGGTTTGGGTATGTTGGAGTGGAGCAGGGTATTTGAGGATATGAAAGAAGCTTTTTTGGGGTGGAGATGTATAGGAAGACTAGAAACACTAGAATAAGACTAAGGCTAGGGTTAAGCTAGCTCTGATGTCAAATAATATCGGATTTAACCCAAAAACTACAACAGAATGAATTATTGCTGAAATTTAAAGGGGTTACAGACAAGACACTTAAAAATAAGAAAATAATGACACATACACAAAATGCTTCTCAGGACGAGGATCGATGATGGTGGTCAGCTTGTCAAGATACTGGAAACAAAGAACTGTAAGTGGTAGGTTTGCTTATCAGTATTGAGGCAAAGGTGGGTTGGTCGTCTTGACAACAAATAGAAGGTTGTTGAAGTGTGTGGCAGCGAGCCAGTGAAGTGGTGTGGTGGCTGAATGGCAAGCAATGGGCTGCAACAAGGTGCGACAGCCGATAACGGGCTTGGGGGGGGGGGGGTGCGATAACGAACAATGGTGCTGGACAACAAGCAGGGGATTGCAGGACGGTGTGATAGCTAGTAACGACAGCTGGAAGGTGCTTATGCAAGCAAGGGAAAGTGGGAAAGGGAAGAATATGAGGAGATGATCATCACCTTGGAGGAGGATATAACTTTAGCACCACCTATCCTTAGATTTAGCCATAACAAGGGAGACGGGCGCTGCTGGTAGAAATCTGAAATAAAAGACTGATTTAAAACACAAACAATTAACATATAAATGCTACTAGGGTAGCTAATGGTGGGGTCCTCTTAGTTATGCGGCAATTTCTCGTTAAGGAGTGATCGTACGGTCTTCTCTTGCTTCGGGATGAACTAGTTCATGCAAAACAATGTGTGGTTCGGTAGCTGGGGTTGTCGCGTTTTGCTTCCCGTGCGGGAGGCGCAGTTGCACACCCGCGTCTCGTGTGCAGGAGATGCGCCCATGTCAATAATGGAAGGAGGTGGTGATTTCACTTGGTTGTTAGCCAAGGTTCTAGTAGAATTCTTCATAGGATTTGGTATTATGTTATACTAAACAGCTTTGATGAGAAAAGAAGTGCAGAAGTTACCCTCACAGAATTTAATGAAAGAGAACACGCTTGACCACAAACAACTTTTATTATTCTCTTCATCTTATTATGGATTTCATTTTGACCAAAACGATACCTTGATGTATGTTTTTAGGAATTATTTGATTTCCACTTTTCATATAAATCTATAGTTTGAACTTGATATTAATGTAAACATGCAAACATTTGATTATTTAATTAGGCTATTTTTTGGCTCTTCATTTATTTGTTTATTTATTTTAGCAATGTGTTTCGATTTCATTCATTTGTAATTATTTCTCAATGATATTTTGTTCCATCTTATGCAGAAATTCGTGACGTTCTTGAAAACTTCTTTTGTAACAAAGACCAGCATATGGAAAGTTCTATATCCATTTGAAGCAAAGGCAAATGCCCATACTGGTAAAAGCTGTTTCCTTTAATGTATTTATCCAACAGTTAGAACCGTGAAAGTTAAGCTGCTTCTATTTTATGAATCATAAATACGGATATGCTCATCTTCGATCGCTTTTCTTTTAAATATGAAGCGGTGTTAATATGTATTTTTTTGGGCTGTTGAAGCGACATTTGCCGTCCTTTTTTTCCTCATATTCTTAGAACTTGCTTGCGCCATATTAGGACCACAACTGTAGTGTTTAAAAATTATCTCTCATTCTTTTGCAGAGCACTAGTAAAACAAACACTTGTGAAAATAAAGTGGCGTTCTGTATCAGTAGTCCCTTCCAAGGAAACCATAATTCTGAAATAATTTCTAGCAGAACAGAGTGATGCATATTTTTGTGGAATCTATTTAATTTGGATCTGTGATAAAATAAGGAAATTTAAAAATCCTCTGATCATGATAGGCATGATTAACGTAAAAAGAAAATTTGGCATACACTTATTTTGTTATTCGTTCTGAAATCGAGGACAAATAAGCCAGATTTTTTTTTGCGTTATTTCATTGTCATTGGTCATTAGCCACAGAAATCATTTTGGATTCAGTTGGCATTTGTTCTTTTGTTGTCTCAGATAAATATTCATGTTCATCTCAGATAAATATTCATGTTCATGAATGACAGATGGCAGATGGAGGCAATTGAATGATGGCGTTCGCTTAAAATCGATCACAGTATATCCTGTAAAATCATGTGGTGGATTCAGTGTTTCCTGCTGGCCTCTAGTCAATTCGGGTAAGATTCTTTTTTTAAAGCTTGCTTTCTGTAAGTAATTTAATCCTTGGCTGCCATATAAATTTATAATAACGAATTCTTCCATTTTTTATGTATTGTGAATTTGAAAATCGACAAAAACCTACTTTCACCCGCATCACCTGGGTAATGAATTTGGGCTATTAATAATTTTCAAAGCAAAAGAAAGAACTGTTCTTTATCGAAATTTTGACTTATGAGGGCCAATTAAATTGCTAATTTAATAAGTTATTCCAATGCTTGAGCAGGCTTGAAATATGATCGTGAATGGCTTCTCAGAGGACCAAATGGTGAAATTTTGACTCAGAAAAAGGTTTTTTCTGTTACTTTCTACCTTTTCATTCATGTACATTCTTTTCTGTTGGTTTGCACGAGCCTATAATAATACGCCATGCTGTGAACTAGAAAACTATGGTGAATTAATATAATTAGTCACATTTTTTTTTTCGAATAAACCTTATCGGAAGCATAAAAGGGTTAAACCTTATGGTACATTCGTTGGCGCTTCTGTTGTTATTGTAATTTATTGTAATTGAATATCTCATGCTAAGCAAAAAAGTAAACGGTGCATGCGCTAGAACTGAAAGACGGATGAGAGAAAAATCAAATGTGTTCTTTACTATGGAGGAATAACTGAATAGGATTCTTTAGTTAACCCTTTGTTGCAATTGCTCGTGATTGTGTCACTCCCGTTTTGACGTCTATCAGTTAATCATGAGATGGAGCAGAGGTTACAATTCAATCAGATTATTTCCAGCTAAGATTTTTTGTCTTTCGTTGGATTGAGTTTAAAACTAGTATTCTTCTATCACACTGATATACTACACTTTGTAATCTTGTAAAGGATCCATTTTAATTATTAATATGTAAATATATATAATTTAAAACATTATGATAGACTACTGTGATTTTAATGAACATTATAATTAATTTGTACGTGCCAAAATTCTTTAATTAATGTCGTATTCATTCTCTTTCTATGGTATATCCAAAGCTTTAGGTCCCATTTGCAGTCAATTTTTTCCCGCGGCGCGACACTAAGCAGCACCCATTTTATTTTTTCGTTTGTTTGCCTCATTTTTGAGGCTGCGGTGGAAACGTTTTTCAGAATGCGGACCCTGCAGTCCGCGTTTCCTTTTATTTTCTACGGTTACGGCTATTGCCCTACCCCCGCCCCCCTCTCGACCCTTTCGCCTCTGTGACTCGAGACGAAGAAGACATAGAGAAGCAATGGAAGTGAAGGAACTGTGGGTGGCGCTTGAGCAAGCGATCAAGTCCTTTGCGGGGCTGTATCCAACGACCTTCTTTACGGACATGGCGGTTGCTCTGGCATTCTGTGACGTGGTCTCCGCCTACATTGAGCTGGCTCCGGTTGCGATGAAGCGGGAGGTGGAGGCTGAGTTGGTGGTGCCACTTCCTGCACTTCCTATGCCGGTTTAGCTCAGTGAGCTAATGGAGGAGGAGCTTATCGCTTTCGATAAATTCGATGCTAAGGAACCCTTCTCATGGTGATCAAAGGTCAGATCTATGACGTTACACATAGCAGGTGGTTGTTCCTCACTCCTTTTATCATTTTATGTTGAATTTGTGGGTTGGTTATGGTTTTGGAATTTGGGTGGAGGTGTGCTGTTATCTTTTAGCTTTATTGATTATGGTGCTCTGTGAGAATTACTAATTACTTTTACTACGCATCTATTCATTTTAAATATTTATAGGCTTTTACTTTTCTTGGCCCATTTCGTATGATGTTAATTTGGTTTATCTGATTGTGTTTTCTGCATGTTCCAGCTTGTTGATATCGGTATCTTGCTAGCTTGTTGGCTATTGCTCAACATTTTGGGCTAATGATTTTATGTTAATTAGGGTTTTGATTCAATGTTCTTATGAGTTTTCTTGTTGGGTATATCTTATGAGTATATCTTATTTTTTGTATTGTTCTGAAGTGGTTTTCTACTTCTTAAGTTTTAAATATATTGCTATGAAGCAAACAACTTTACTGCAAAGGGACAAAATGATCATTTATTCTAAAACAGCTGCAAAACAACTGTTTTCCACAACACAAGCCAAACAGTCAGCCAGCTTACCCGGATCAGCTGTTGCACAACAACTTATCTACGGCAGCTGCTTACCGGCAATAACTTAGTAATAAGCTGCAGCTGCCCCAAACAAACCCTTAAAGTGAAGGCAAAGCTAAGTCAACTGACTATGATTCAACTAATTTTTTTTCAGTTTAAGTAACATCAATTATTATGTTACTACACGATCCAATGGCTTGGATTTACCAAAGTGGAAACAAATAGTCAAATGTAAAATTAAATTTTTAATTAATCAGTAAAGTGCGAAAATAGTCCCTAACTATTTACATGGAGCAGTTTTAGTCATAGAGTTTATAGAAATGTCAAAATAATCCACATATTCTTTGAATTAGGGCTGAAGTAGTCTTGATGGAGGACTGTCAAGCTCAATTTTAAAACAGTTCGGGATTATTTTTACACCTTTGTAAACAATAGGACTAAAATGACCCCATGTTAATAGTCAAGGACTATTTTAGCACTTTATACTTAAAATTTCACTAGTATTTTTGACATATATTTTATATAATCTATAAATTGCTTAAATTCGAAAATAATGAGTGAGCATAAAACGACAAAGTTAGAATCAGAGAAGAAATAAATTAGCTTTCTTTTGGATGGTCTTGCTTACAATACACTGCATCTCCTCTTCCACTCATTCAAGCCTAAATTATTTAAACAAACAAAATAATGAGACATCAAAATTAGCCAATGGGATAATTACAATACTAAATCATATAGGTGAAAAAAAAGAGAATTAACAAGCATGAAAAATTTTCAATGACTTTGGCCTTACTGCTTATGTATGTCTTCAAAAAGGTAAGAAAACCTTTTTTTGACCCCTTTCCAATTAACCATGAGATCTAATAGATCCGGGCAATTTACTTGACATGTTTTACCCCAATTTTTTCTTGACTTTTATTAATCTTGATTGAGTAGAAAGTTAGTCTGTTTTAATTGTCTTGCTTTATATAATCCACTTCATAATATTTTATAAAATTTTTCTTAAACATTAATACGTAAGTATGCATAACTTAACTCATCAAAAATATTATAGAACTTATAATGAACTTCATATACAATTAAGATGTATCAAAAAGCTTTAATTAGCATCATGTAATTCTCTTTCAATGATAAATCTAAAAGTCTAAAGTGAAGAATAAAAGTGGGTCACCTTATAATTGCCCAGCCAATCCCTTTTCCTTTTTTTTAAAAAATAATAATCATTGCAATATTTGATGAGCTACAAGCTCAATGGGATTGATATTTCTATTATATAGTTTTAAATAAAAAGAATTGGAAAGATAAGCACGTTGGTCTTTTGAATTAGCACAAGTATCAATAGTCATAATCATATATAGCTCAATTCAATAAAGTTAATTGGGACAAGATTTTTTTAATTAAATAAGTAAAGACTAATCATAAACAGTGACACCAATTTAAACCAACAACGATGTAAAAATTAATATTATTGCTGAATCAAATAGAAAATTATAACCCGACAAAATAGAAATTTGAACATGTAACAAATGAAAACAAAAGCTCAAACTAGGGTAGATTGTGGGGTGTTGGTGTTGATTGGCGAGGGGTTGGACATCCAGAGAGGTAGCACGGGGTAGTTAATGGGCTGGAAGGGTGGTGGCAACAAAGGGGTGTTGGTAGCAATGAGGGGTAAGTGCGAAGTTGTAGGAATAGCAAGTGTGATTGCTGTCCTAGGTGGTGGCAGGAAGAAAGATGGCTGTGCTGGGCAGCCA
>NEWO01000278.1:34118-53832 GCA_003013225.1 Phalaenopsis aphrodite | reverse complement strand
TCACTAAGGCCGATCGAATATGCAAGTCTCACCACCGTCTTATAAAATTTTCCTTCCAGTCTAGGCGGTACTTTTCTATCACATAAAAGGCCCGAAACATTCCTCCACTTCAACCAACCAACTTGAATTCTACTATTAACATCCCCATCTATATCACCATCATTTTGAACAACAAACCTGAGATATCTAGATTGATCACACATTTTTAATAATTTGATCACACAAAGTTACTCTTCTGTCACTTAAGCTACTATTACTAAAGTTACATTCCATGTATTCAGTTTTAGTTCTACTCAAATGAAGGCTTTTAGACTCAAATCTAGACCTCCTTAATTCAAGTTTTTCTTGGGCTTTTTCTCTCGTCTTATCCGCAAGAAGGATATCATCAGCAAAAAACATACACCAAGGTACATCCTCCTCCATGACTAAAGCAAAAAGATTTGGGCTTTAAGCCGATCCCTGATGTAATCCAACAGAAATAGGAAAATATTTGGTCAATCCTCCTTCATTTCGAACACAAGTAACAACTCAAGTATACATATCTTTAATAAATTGAATGTAAAATATATCAACACCTTTCTTCTTAAGAACTCTCCAAAGGATATTTCTTGGAACCTTATCTTAAGATTTTTCAAAATCAATAAAAATCAAATGTAGATTCTCCTTACTATCTCTGAAATTCTCCATCAAACCTCTCAATAAATGTATTGCTTCCATGGTAGACCCGTCCGACATAAATCCAAATTGATTATGAGAAATCTTTGCAATACGTCTTAACCTATGTTCAATTACCCTCTCCAATAATATTAAAGTATGACACATCAACTTATTCCTCTATAATTTGCACACTCTTGTGCAGTTGTGCATCCCCTTTATTCTTAAAAATGGGGAGCAAAATACTCTTCCTCCACTCCTCAGGCATCTTTTTAGTTTTTAAAATAATATTAAAGAGTTTAGTAAGCCAATAAACTCCTAAATCTTCTAAATATTTTCATATTTCAGTTAGGATATCATCAGTTCCTACAAACTTTCCGCGCTTGTTTTTTTTAAAGCCTCCTCAACTAATGCTAAAAGTAAATTTGCCTCAAAATGGATGTAAAGCTATTAAACAATTAACTCAAACCAATAAGTCTCAGCTTGCATGTGCTCTGACCAAAGCGTTAAATGCTTAATCAGCAGGTCCAAAAATGTTGTTCACGTGCTTAAGCTCAAAACTAATACACTTTAAAATGCTTGCAAAACTATTAAAAAATTAACTTAAACCAACATTTTTAAACATCCTCATGTGCTTCGACGTGTTCTTATATACTCAAACTCGAGCTTATGAGAATGTTATGTGGGTTAATTGCATGTTTAAGCTTGGATATAATTTACCTTGAGAAGCTTGCACACATGACAAAGTTTTTAAAAAATCTTATTTTTAAATATCTGATTGAAAATTTTGAATTATGCAAACTTTTATGTAGGTTATCTTGCCTCTAGGATGGAGTCGTGAGTTCTTTATTTTGGCCAACCCCATCCTCCTCGCTTCACAGAATTGGGATTGACAAGATTGAGTGACCTATAGCTAGTCTGATTCTACTCCTTATTAGCTTGTAGTTGATAAAATTGTGCTTTTGTTAAACTACCCTGATCATCCTCACGATGACTGGAGTTGACATGACTAGTGCTTGTAATGATATTTAAGTCACGATATTTTACTTGATGATGACAATATTGATAACAAATCTCAACCAAAAGATTGTATTTTCGATATTAGATCACAATATCTATTTGAGAAGCTCAAATAATATATATTATGAACTCATCCTCAAATATTTAAACAAAACTATGCTAAAAGCTAATTCTATCCATCCTCCACAACCATTTGTCATTTTTAGGGTAGACAAATTTAATGCTGATTCAAGTTCACAAAGCACCAATGTCATATCATGCATATTATTATATTCAAGCTAAAAAAATTCCATATCAAGTGAACCGAGTTCTCTATCCTATAGTTTGACAGGAATGTTCCATAAATGAAACGGTTACAACAGGAGCCCTCTGATGGTATCATTTGGCCAGCAGACTCCATCAAGCTAATTGGCCATTAGATTCCAGTGTAAAATCGTTACGACCATAGACTGTATGTTCCCTAATGACAATCTTCCTTTTTGAGCATTAAATCATCAAATATTTTTGATAGGGCATGACGTCCTCTGTAAGGTATGATTGATTTAGATTAGTCATCGTAGAAAAACATTCACCGAATATCTACAAGGTCTCCTTGGATGAAGCAACATATTGTTGCTGACAAGAATCCTTATGTCAGGTTGGGTCGAGTACCTCCTCCAACGAAGGAGACCATAGTTCACAACACCGGAGATGATGGAACTATGAGATCTTGATCGGGTTCTTCATTTTTTCCCTCACCATCCTCTTTTGAGTGAACAATGATTATTTCATATTTTTCAAAATTAAATTCACTGCTACTATATACTATGTTAATACATAGCTTTTAAGGACTAGTCTTAATCGAAAGTTTTCTCCCGTTATCAGAAGTGGTAATTAACCATAAGGACTTGTGTTTATATGAAATCTCGAATTGCAGATATCAAAGTCATCATAAAGTTAAGGCGAAATCTTTGGTAGTGTCTTATCTACTATCTCAAATGTCTTCTGAAAATTTGATTCAGAATTTAATAGTTAAGATCTCAACAGTTCGAGGTATTTTCAAATTTTTCAGAGCCCGCACACCACAATATAAATGGATGGCATATCCCTCCTAGATTCTCACTATTATGTGCTTTTATTGCTCCCCCAACTCACATTTCATCATGAGTTTATTAAATTCGGCAGTGTATTTTGTAGAATAATCTCTTTGGCATAGCTTGTGAAGTTTTAAGAACATGTTCTACCATTAATGCGGGAAAATATATTTGCACTGCATTTTCATTTTCATCAAGAGCTATGGGGTGATCTTGGTTTTGCTTTCATGCTATTGAAGATACTTCAGATTCCCAATCACAATGATAGATTCATTTCGAGATAAATGGCTGATAATTTGACTTGCTTCTCATGGGGAACATCTTTTTACTTAAAAATTCGCCCTACAGTTTTGTATCTACTCAATGATTTCATGCAGATCCATACTTCATTCAAAATTCGGCATGCAAACCTCCCAACAAATTTATAGCCTCTCCTCTATTATTCATTGCCAAGTCATTTAGGCATTGGTTTTCCATCATTAAAAATATCATAGTGAAAGCGATTAACTTCCTCTGACGAGTCATCATTATGCCTATATGTGATCTCTCTAGGTTGTCTCCTCTCAAAGGCATCAAACCTTTCTTGCAATTGGAGAATCCCCATTTTTATGCCTTCTATTGTAAGTTCTTTGTTATCTCTTTGCAAGTTTCTCTTCAGCAGTATGATGTCCTTTTATCCCCATTAGGATTTCAGCTAAAAAAGAGATGCCGTTTAAGGTTAGGGTTAGGTATGAAGGATGGAGGGCTGATTTTCGATAAAGTTATTAGGATCTAGCGTATGTGAGCTTTAGGTTTGGGAGTGGGAAAAAATAAATCTCTACAAATTAACATCTGTTGAACTTTGATACTAAATGTCATCCATCCACGGTACCTAGGCGGTGTGGAATGATCAAGGAACGGGGCAGGATATCAATAGGATAGGCAACGTATGAGGGAGGGAATGATGTTGGCTGAAAATTTATCACAAAGGGAAGCTGGACAGTGGCTTGTCGATAGGAATACTATTGGTAGGTTGTGAAACTGCCACGTAAGAGGCTTTTGAACGTCCAGAATTAATCATCACATCAATCTAATTATGCTACATGCACACCATTTGCAAAAGATCCCAAGATACAACACTTTAACAAGAAGAACTAGAGTGTAAATAATTTCTATTGTCGAAATCGAATTCAAAATTGTCTCAAGTTAGTCTTAAAGCAAATACATAAATAGTCTTCAACACCAAAATAACTCTAAATATACTTAAACCAAGTAAAAGGAAGGTCCTTAGGTCTGACCTGCCCATCCTAAGCGTGAATAAACCCAAATCCGTCCCATGTTTGTCCAGCTCCAGCACGAGACACGTTCCTCCATCTGTATTGCAAGCTGCACTCCTGCATAATTACCTATGCCGGCCCCCGACCCCGCTCTTGCGTCATTATCTGTGTCCCTCCTAGATGCTATTCTGCGTTTGTCCAACAATCTCTCTCCTGCGTCCAAAGGACCTTTCTAAAACCTCTTATTTTACCATCATTACCATAACCTTAAAAACTATTAGCATTGTTGTGCACTTGTTATCAACCAACATTTATTAACTTTTATCAAAGGTAAATTATGATATGTAAAAGTTGACATCTTGGTACTTAAATTTGCATCATATTTTTAAAATAACCTTAATTTTTTAGTTAGGTAGAATTATCATAAAATTATTTGAAAATGCGATTATATTAAATCAATTACCTTTATTAGTAACATCAGGTTATAATGATGTTACCCAAAAAAAAAAAAAAAAAAGAATGAACAAAAACTTTTTAAATGTGCTAAAGGTTTTATTTTGTAAATTTCCATAACCAATGCTATTTTCTTTTGCCTAGAATCTATGATGCATGGATATGGAAAACAAAACAGGGCAACAATTCCTGAAAAACATTGGACTCACTACAGGTACACAACATTTAATAAATATTGTTTAGTTATTAAAAGCAAAGAATTTCTTAGGTGGTACTCAAATACTATTTTAAACTTTTTTTCTTATTATGGTAGTGGACTTCGAAATAAAAATGGATAAAGCTTAATTTTTATCATAGGTATTTCATACTACCATCAAATATATTAAATGTTCCAAGTTGTATCCTAGAGCTGTCTAGGAAATGTTTTGGAGTTCAGAAGTGTCCAAGAAATGTAACTTTTTTTTAGAAATTGTAGTCAGAAATGCCATTTCCAAGATGTTCTCTTATAGTATTTGCTTGTCATCTCTGACACAACAGAACTACTTGATGGAACTGCCTGTGCTTCATCACCCGCACTCATTTCCTACTGGATTTTCATCACTGATTTTGTTGAATCTTTAGATTTCTATATGGATGGTGCGAACAAAGCAATGATTTTAGTTTATTTCAAATTGTTGGTATTCGTTATATCCTATCTGATTGGACGGAGGGCTTAATGAATCTATGTTTATGCATCATGACAAAAGCATATTTTCATGAGACAACAAAAATGGAGAAAAATCTTGTCAACGAACTGGTTACTTGAGAAAATCTTAAATTCTTAGTGACTATTTTAGACTGTAAGTTCTATACTAGTGGATCAATTGCTTGATTGAATTTTCTTGCACACTATCAAGGAAGAATAAAAGGAGCACCCCAGAAAATTCCATATGTTTTCTTATTCAAGATTTTCCTAAATACTTAATCAAGTTAATAACTTTGGGGAATTAATTGTTTGTGTAAATGCAGGTCCCTCAGTTGTGCCATGTACGCACATTTGTGGACTTGGAGCAAGGGATTCTTCATTTGGAATCACAATTTTGCAACGAATCATTGCAAATTTCTCTTCAAATGGATGTGTCGCCTAGTTTGCTGGAGGAGATGAATGTGTATGGCCAAAAGTGTGTATGTCTAACTTATTCAAGTGGTACTTTATGTTATAAACTTTACCACGGTTATTTTCTAATTTCAATGTGTTGAATTCACTTTTTACTTAAGCCTATATCGGAAATTAGATGCATGTCTTCCCTGCACGAATTAATGCTGAAGATAGTCTGTTTGAGCAACCGTACTTGAATTTAAAAGAAAAATGTTTTTTTTTTTTCCCTAGCCTGACAGTAATTTATGTCAAGGAGAACTTTATGGCAGAAAGTATACCATCCCTATAACCATATCTTACTAGTCTTCTTTTTTAGTTGGGATTCTGTTGTTCAAAATACTTTAGTGAGTAAAGTAAATTAGGGTGCATGCCTTACTGTATATAACTATATTTTTGTTGCTCTTCCTTTCCCGATTTATATTGGATGCAATTGTTGTCATCTCTTGGCAGCTTTTAGTGCTAAAGGTTTGGTCTATTTGGTACGGCTTTTTTGCCTTATTTGCTTTTGAAGTTGTTACCACACTACTGTTTGTGAAATTTTCTTCTTGCTACTATTTAAAAATTTTTGTTGAGGCTGCTGATTTTGCGATCCGATTTGTTAAGATATGGTGATTGTAAGAAAGCTGTCTGTTTGACTTTTTGGAAGAATAGTATATATTTACAATTCCCATTGCATGTATTTAAAAAGATATTTTCTCTTCCACAACTTTATAACCTCTTCTACAAAAAAATATATTTGTCCCAAATGGACTCTTAATATCATGTTGCCTGGCCTAGCGGCAAAAAAGAGGTTGGTTTTGGAACAATGGCTGAAAGAGAACATATTCTCACTGTTACAAACCTTTCACCACTACTACTTTAATGGCTAATCCTATTATTACTACCTACTTAAATTACTATCACTAGTATTAAAATGATTTATCTGGTACATTTTAGGCTGCAACCATTGTTGAATCTCGGAAGAGGTTGATCGGCATCGGCATACCCTTGTTTGGGAAAGAATTTTGTTTCCTGCGGTCACTATTACAACCAGTGCTACATTTTCTTCTACAAAAATCATTACTACTACTTCTATCACAATGATTTAATTGGCTAGATGATCACCGATGTTGTTTGTATTGCTGGAATTGCTAATTCTGTACATTTAATTTCTATCATCATCATCTCATCATCAATATCATTACTTCAATCTTTTGGGTTTGTTTTTCTTCTTTTTTTGTTATATGAATGTTTGTAAAAACTAAATTGTTAACCTACCATCAATTCTAACCCTTTTCTTTAACAGCTTGTTAACATTCTAATTAACTACTGTTATTTTCTTATCATTTAAATATATTTCTTTTTTTTTTTTTTGCTATGATTGAATCCAAATTCTTTTGCACAAAATCAATAATCCTTGTTAAAGAGGAAAATCCATTTCTTTCAATTTAAATCTCAAGAGATTATCTTTCAATAAATTATATTTTTGTGGAAAACGCACTTAAGGTTATCATGAGTTTTAGTAAGTGAAAACGATTCCTTTTTTATTTTGTAGAGACTCATTTTAGTCCCAAAATTTATAAAAACGTCAAATTCGTAGTTAGACTCTTTTAATATTGGTTGAAAAAATATCTAAACTTTTTTAAATTGAGACTATTTGACTCCCCACTAAAAGGTTTGGGGATTAATTTGTCACCTTTATAGACGGTGTGACTAAAATTGTCTCTTATAATTTTTCGATTGTTGTCATAAGTTCTCCCTTAAGAGTTTTTTCTACTATTTATATCTCAGAATTCTTTATTATTTAATTTCATTGTAAGTATGAATGAATCTCCCATTCGTGAATGCAAACGTAACTTTTTTTTTTTTTCTTGTCAACAAGATATTTAGTGCATAGTTATGGAAATGAAATTAATAAGTGGTTTACTCAAGCCATTTCACATCCCTGTACCTTCATTCGGTGTGCAAGTTCAAAGCATCGTTCCAGTGTGCGCCAAGCTGACAATAGACTATGCAGGGATGTGCAAAGTCAACTAAACTTTGCTAATGAAGCTCAGCTGTTACTGATATCTGAAGGGAGTGTTAATGATCTCAATGACCGGCTTAGATTGAGTATGTTTTTTTCCCTCTGATTTCACATTATTTCATGTTTATTAAATCTGCTATATTTATTACATTATTTGTTGGTTAGATAGTATCAACGGTGCATGATTAGATGGGTGGCTCTTGATGAATGCCATGGCGAATTCATGCTTAGGATAAAAGAGGTTATAATAGTTTAAGGGCTCATCTGGTTGATTGTAGATGGAAAATTTGTTTTAAGAAAGAAAGGGAGATAATTTTATTTTTTTTATTTGTTTTATGTGTTAAAATGAAACCATCCATTTTATTTACATCCGATTAAATGATAGATATAAGAAATTTTGCTGTTTTTCAAATTTTTTCTAACTACAAGGAACTTAATAAGATCTTATATCTGTCAGTTTTGGAAACTTGGAGAAACTTGGTTTTTCACATTCTTATTGTTTAAGCGGTGGCTTTTAATACAGTATGAAACACACTAGTATTTGGCATAGCAGTGTTTCTCGAAAAAATAAATGAGAAGTGCACCTCAAAAATACGCTCGTCAGTTTTCTACCTTAGCCACTTGAAATTTCTGTTGAGCTTGACAAACAAGGGTTCTCTTGTGGCAGCTGTAGGTGTTTGTTGAAGTATCTTTTGTGGTAAAAATTGATTTCTGTATTGAGTTATTAAGTAATTGTTGTTATTATAGTTTCTTTCTTTTGAAAAAATGTACAATAGCTTTTTTACAACTACCATACCCAATATATTGGGATTTAAAAAACTACTTTTCGCCACATAGTTTTATGAAAAATAGTACGAATGTTACTACTTTGTCCCAGGGCTCGGAATTACTAAGTCTGGAACAGATGGTTGGATGGTTAAAATAAATTTTTAATTTATAATATTCTTATTAACTAAAAAATAAAAGTAGACATAATTTAAAGAGCTATTGACAAATGGTATTTAAAGTGATTTAAATAAAACAATTATAAATGATTTATCTTCTCTATGTTGGCAAAAAGAAGGGGTTGCAAGTAGCTTAAGGGTTTAGAAAGAGGGGCAGGCAGTGGCTTGAGGGTGGGAAGAGGGTGGTGACAACATCTGGGGGTTGGGATAGGGAGTTTCAATAAGAGATGGGGTATGGGGAGGTTGTGTGGTAGTAGGTGGGCAGACAGAGGAGGAACGGTCTGCGGGAAGGGCGATCAGAGGTATGCGACCGCAAGCAAGACAATATGAGAAAAACCACTAGGATTGGTCTGAGGATGCACATGTTCGGATGGCTACGACAAGGGAGAGGAAGTAGGTGTGGGATTGTTGGCAGATAGTCACCACCTCGGAGCAGGATAAAATCGGAGCACAATTTATCCTCAAATATAGCCCTGAGAAGGGAGAAATGCTGACGGAGAGGAATCTGAACATAACAAAAGGCTAAACCCCAAACAATAAAGTAACATATTTATGATAAGAAGGGGGAAGGGGTGCGTGAGACGACAGCTCCTGCTTAAATAGGGCCGATTGTTCTAGCCTCATTGTTCGACTCGCAACATCCTTGTTGAACTGGTTGAGCCAGCATAGCTCTAGCCCACACATTATTGGTTACAGAAGCTTCAATTTTATTCATTGAAGCTTTTGGCTCATATTATGGTGTCAAGTTTGCGACATTGAATGTGGCAAAAATATTATAGTTCCCTGATAGGTTGATCTTATAGATGTTGTCATTTAGCTTCCAAAGTATTATGAATGGTTGATTTGCTATGGGCTTGAGTTTTCCAAATGTTCCGACATGAATTTTTTTTATTCAACTGGATGCACGCTTGGTCCCTTCTCTGGAGAGACATCTTCTTTCAAGTCTTATTTGCTTGTGCTTGGTATCCGAGGTTCTGTTTAGTGATCTCCTTCCCAACCTCCTCATGGAGCTTCTGCATCTCATGTACTCGTTCCTCAACATCCTCACTAATCTCTGATGTCGGCAGGAGAGGTACTAATTCCCATGGAATGAGCGGGTTGCACTTGTACACAATCTCAAGTGAGGTGAGATACGTATTCTGACTCACGTACTTGTTCTAGCAAAACTCGGCCTAAGCTAAATCAAATCCAACAGCTTAATAATCTTTCCAAAAAAGCATCTTAGAAGATTCTCATGACTCCTATCACTATTTTCGTATAATTGTTTGTCTCTTGGTGTTCACTTAGTGCTTAGCTTCCTCCAAAGAGTCCTCCAGGAGTGGCTTAGAATTTTGACATCCACATTGGAATTGATGACTTTGGGTTTTCTCTACAGTCTCACAATCTTCCTGAAACACAAGTTGGTGAAATGCGATTCATCCAATATCCGTTATCGGGGTATGAAATGAGCCATCTTCAAGAATTGATTCACCACAATCATAACAAAATACTTGTTCCGCTGTGATTTTGGGAGACCTACCAAAAAATCCATGCTAACATCCACCCACGTTGCCCTGGTACTCGTAATGGGGTGTATAGACATGAATACTTGTTCCGCTGTGACTTTGGGAGACCCACTAGAAAATCCATGCTAACATCTACTCACGTTGCCTTGGTACTGGTAATGGGGTGTATAGACGGACATTTTGTCCCTAACTTTTGGCTATATGACAAATTCGACATTGCTTGACGTGTTGTTTCATGTCTCTCGTTAATTGGACCCAAAAGAAGTGCGAGTTTTATCTTTGTCAAAATTTCTTATAGTCCTCCACTGTGGCTTTTTGGAATATTGGACTCCATCAGCAAACATCTAGGAATGCATGAATTACTCTAGTAAAACAAGTAACCATCAACTTTGTAGTATTGCCCTGTTGGCTTCTTTTGACATTTTTCTCAGATTTTCTCAAAATTCTTTTCTGTCTCATACAACTCCTTCACTATCTCAAAATTTGCGACTTGCGTCTACATCATAGTGATCAGTAAGTGACAACGAATCAGTGCATCTGCCACGTGGTTCTGGCCCTCGCCTTATGTTTAAAGCACGAATTGGGACTATATTAAGAACTCCACCCAAGATGCATATCAACCCTTCAGTTTGCTCTGAAGGTTAAAGAATTTCAATGCCTCATGATTCGTGAATAAAGTGAACTCTATTGTCAGTAGGTAGTGTTTCTAGTGATCAATATCACTCACAATAGCATGGAACTCTTTATTGTACGTCTAATATATTCTCTTGGACTCATTCAGCTTCTCATTGAAGAAGGCTATGAGGTGGCATCCGTAGCTCAGCACTGCCCCGATATCTATGTTGGATGCATCACACTCTACCTTGAACAACAGGTTGAAATCTAATAGTGCTAAAACTTGTGCCCGAGTCACCTTCTCCTTAAGTGCATCGAGCTGGTCTGAGTTGCATCTATCTACTATAATTTCTCTTTTTAAAAGATTAGTCAGAGGATTGGTTATGGTATTGAAGCTCCTGATGAAATCACTTGTAGAATGATGCTAGTCCCAGAAACTGTCTCAGTTAGGTGAGAGAGACTAAGGTACATCCCAACTCACAATGACCTCAATCTTTGTAGGATCCATCTGAATATCTGCACTAGACACGATATAACCTAAAGGGCATACCATACTGTCATAAAGTGGTAATTTTTTGGATGGGCGTATAACTTTTTTGATCGCAAAACATCGAAGACTGTCCTCAGGTGATGTAGTGCTCCTCCTCAGATTTTTGTATACCATAATGTTGCCAAAGTCACCACCACGAATTTACTGATGTGATTCTGAAATATATGGTTCATCAATCTCTTGAACATGCTATATGTATTAGACAACCCAAATGGCATAACTGTCCACTTTTATAATCCATTCTAAACTTGAACTCGGTCTTCCACTCTCCCCGTGGCCTTTGTAAGGATTTGGTGGTACCCGCTGTATAAGTTGACCTTGGAAAAGGCAATGGCTGGAAGGTTGTGAGTTGTCGGAAATAGCAAGGAGGGATGGCGTTTGATACAGGCGGACAATAAATATTGTGGAGGAATGTGGCTGGAACAACGATGACAACAAACAAGTGCATTGAAATTGCAAGAAACGTGGACTGTAGTGCATAAACTGAAAGAAGAATTGTGTCGCAAAATGTTTCGAGCGGTTGCAGCATGGAATGGCAGTGGGGAACATTGTAGGGAGGATGCCAAAGATGAATAGAAAAGATAAACATCACATAAGGAGATGGATTTCTCCCAAGCACCACTCAAACCCTCAGGTACAACATTCAAAGGAAGAAAATTTATGCTAACGACTGTCTTAAAAAAACTCATGACAAAATTTTGGATGCAAACCCTAATACACACATATATAAAAAATGACTACAAAAGAATGACAGATACTAGGAAGAAATCATAAAAGAAGGAAAACAAGGCTTGTGACTCGTCTCTCCTCTCCGATGCTCGCGGGAATCAATATAGTGTACCATACTGTAGCTTAAATTGCAAATTTTCATACAACCTCACTTCTAGCATGTACCACAATATAGTGTACCGTACTGTAGCTTAAGTTACAACTATTATCATCATTTATTTATAATATATAAGTATAACTATGCAAATATGTGGCGTCCATTTATGTTTGACCAATTTCACTGTAACAAAATAATATATCATATTTTTATTATCAAGGTATCTAGATAGATGTCATCCTATTACAATTAATTTAGAAGAAACACAATACTATTATTATAATTTAGAAATAAGAGTACCCACAAATCTACCGATAATTCACGCTTATCTTTTTTTTCCTTCACTCTACTTGAATTAAAAAACCTGTAATTATACACATGGAGACTACGTTTGCACTCCTCTCCTTATCAGTGAATGACCAAAATTGCTTAAATTTATTTTGAAATTTGAGCAATTTTTGTTGAAGGGCTAAATTGCTTAAATTATGTTCATTTTTAACCTATTAATGGGGCATTCACCTTGTCTTATTTTTCGCCTTATTGTTTTGTTCTTGATTCTTTGTATCTTAAATGGCACAGTGATTAGAACTTTTTTGACGTTGATGATGGGCATATTAGCTATGTGCACTTAACCACCTTATTTTAGAAATTTCTCACTTATCTTCTTATTTTCTTTACAGACGCTAAGGAATGCGTTATAGAAAACGGAGGGTCACTAATTGTGGATGCTATGAGATTCCGCCCCAACCTGGTTATATCTGGAGCAGAAGCATATGCTGAAGATAATTGGGGAACTATTCATGTTGGGAAGGAAAAATTTAGTGTATGTCTTTAAAACTCTTATTAGCCCCCCTTTATACGCAACATTATCTATTATTTTCTTTTTTCACCACTCATCCCAGTAGCATAAACGCAGCATATGCCCTACTGCTACTGTTGAAAAGATCCTATCTCTTGTATTTTTAAATAGAATTGATAAGAACAAGTAAAATTATCGTACTTCTACTTTGGCTTAACTTTCATAATTTTCTAAATTGGACTATTCAAACTTCTGATGTAGTACATCAAGCTGCTTGAGATCTAGATTTATGATTATATATTTATGTTTTTTCTTTGCTTTATTTTCTAAAAATCCTCGTAAATCAGCAAATTATGAAAGAAGAGTGTATTTATCCCAAAGGGTTATTTTTTCTTTCAAGTTAGAAAATTTCATTATCAGATATGAAAAAATGTAATACTAAGAAAATAATGATTCAGCCATTCTGATGTAGTACACCAAGCCACTAGAGATCCAGATTGTTTTATTGAATATTTAAAAGACTGCATTATCCTTTGTTTATTTTCATCTTTCTTTCAAGTCATTTAATCATGAAATAAGAACTTGCTTATCCATTAGGATTAACTTTTTTAAAATTTAACTTTTCATTAACAGGTAAGAGAAGAATACTAATTGAAGATGTAGTTGAAAGAATCGAATATAGAAAAATAATTTTTCAAAATATATGGGACACGTGAAACTATAAACCATATGCAGAGGGAATAATTGGTCTAAAAGGAACGTAGTATGCCCACATTCAGGTACCTGCTAAGTCAAGAATGTCGAAATCATCTGGTGAGCTGTTGCGTGAAACTGAGTAAACTTGGAAAAATAATTTTTTGTTTCTATTTGAGTTCAGAGAGAAAACTTAAGCTATAATTTTTTATCTTTAAAGCTGAGAACATTTGAATGAATTTTGAGAATAAACAGATGTTGAATAGTCAACATTCTTTATATCATAATAATCTTGGGCAATGATAGAAAACCTAGAAGGAACATTTTACAAAGAAACTGGAGTAGGATAAAGGCTGAAAGATAACTTTTCTTGACTAGGCTATAGAAGTATTTACCAAAGACACCAAAGCAGCAGGATTGTGGGGGAAATTGACATCCAACAACTTAGCAACTTCACAAAAAGGATGGGTTCAATTTAGAAGGTTACTAATGCATAAGAAATTTCATTGGGGCCACAACTTAGGGAATGCTTTCTTATAAGATGGAATGATCAAATCGATCTCTAGTGTTAATTACATGAACATTTTCAATGCCCATGCTTGGATCAATAGAACTATCATGAACAATAGAGCCCTTATATGATGATTTTTATAATTTTAGATGAGCCTTGGAGTGAGCAACGAATTCATGACAATATATTTTTCAGAATTTATAATTTTCATGCATGTCCTCATATATCACTTTTTGATAATAAACACATCTAGGCGGGCCAATTCAATTACCCCTAGGCAAATGTTCAATTAGAATGTGGATGGATGGGTGAGTTTGGTTATAACATGTACTTTATTGGTTTGCAAAGAATTCATCCAATGAGTAAAGTACGGACTGATTGATGAAGGGAACATTAAGATGAGGTAAAATGACCCACATCGTGGTATGAGAGGCTCCTCAGAGGTATCGGTGTGGAGATTACTCTAACATATGCAGAATGTGATCATTCTTCTAGTATATGCCGAATGTGATCATTCACCTAATTTGAGCAACAATATAACAATCTTGAATAATCGGCTTCCAAGGATAGTTTATAAGTATATTGCAATGGTCAATAAGTCAAAAATGGTAATCACTAATGAGATGTAATTCTTATATTAAATTACAAATAATTTCCAACTTAGGTGGACAAAAGAAAATTTCCCAACCTATGTGTGGGAAAATGGTGTTGCCATATTGGAAGATTTTTACCCTAAGAAAATGAGATCATGTTTACCTTAGAAGGATAGAGTGAGCTTGGAGGGCGAGGAGAGGCAATAGCGAAAAAAAAAACAAGCATGATAATTCATTGGCTTTGGTGATTGAGTAGAAACAAGGTGCAATGATGGGATAAATACTGGTAGTTGACAAGGTCAACTTTGGTGGGAATGATGAGCCACGGAGTACAAGGAACGAATGTTGATGAGTTTCATGATATCTATAAGAACAATGAGAAGTGGGTGGTTAAATGATCATTCTTGAATCTTATGTTAGCTATAACGACATTCATTAGGGTTATTTTAGTCATGCTCGTATTTTATAAATGGGTTACTTACGTTGTAATCAAAGATGATATTTTTGAATGAGAGAATTTGAAGTCCTCTTTGAGTTCCTTCTCTTCATTCTAGCATTTCTTTTTTTTTCCCTTGTTCTTCTTTTCTTATCTTCTTATTTCTCAAGTTTGTTATGCTATATTATTTTGCTCTCTATAAGCCCTAATTTAATTTAACATCCCCTCTCTAGCTCACACTCAGGCCTTTCGGGCATCACTCATAGGCTTCTCGTCGATAACCTCTCATGGGTGTCCTCAGACTCTTCTATTCTTTATTTCCATTATATTGCTAGCTCATGATCTCGAGGACGCCCGATGACACCATTCTAGGGCTTCTAAGTGTTTGGGAAGTATATCTAGTGGGGAGATGGTTGGGGAATAGCAAGAGAATGATAATTCTCCAGTTTAATAGGGGTGGATGAGGATAGCTATCATTCGGCTCCTGTCCCAGCCAAAAACGGTGGAACGAACCACAAAACTACTATGTACAAATGATGAGAAGATTCACCACATGTTCTTCAACAAATTACAGACACACCACTTGCAAATGAAGATACTGCATTACTCCTTAAATAAGAAATTAGAGAATACAATCTCAAAAAACATGCGAACAAAGCTAGAAGTGTCTTAAAATAGAAAAACACAACATAAATAGTCTCCCGAAATGAAAATCAGAAATAAGTTAAAAATAAAATAAAAGGACCCTTGCAGTCTGAAATAGTAAAATTTTTTTCTAATTTAGGCCTTTTATTTTTTTGGTTTCCTTCAATGCAAAATGCACACCCTTCACGAATATAAATTGCGCCTGTTCTGCGAAGGCGTGATTGTGGAACCCATGAACTTGCGAAATCCCGCAAAAATGAGATCATAAGATTCTATGCGGAATGTTCTTGCTTAACTTTAGCTTTGTTGTTTAGTGAGATAAAATATAGGTAATTTATCTGTTTAAATCTTCTATAATTTTTGCTGTAGAAACATTATTAAATGACAATGCCCTGAATGCCACCATTAAAGTGATGCAACACGATGAGGTTAGCGCTATGGTTCTTGTCAGAGAATACTACTATACTGGAGCAGTAAAGAGAAGGACTAATGAACTTGAGAGCTTAGCACTTTCATGCTGCCTTGGTAGTGTTGCACTTGCAATGCTTGAAATATTAAAGAAATGCTAAAAAATTGAGTGCAGCTAGAAGGTGTGATGGAACACCAAAAGATGTTAGAGAAGTTGCAGAAGGGATATCGGGGTTTTTTTTGGCCAAAAGTTGTTTGGTAAACTTTCGATTGGATACAAGCTGCAGGATCAAGTTTGTTGTGATGTCGGCCCTATGGGTGCATGTCATATTTTGTTAGGCTCACCATTACAGCACAACGAAAGTACAGGTCATGACGGCTACAAAAATACCTACACATTTAACAAGGATGGGAAAAGTGTTGCCTTGCCACCAAAGGAGTCAGCAAATGGTGAGCACTCAGATAGAGATTGGAGCTATCGAGCATCATGCTACCTTTTTACATGCTATTAGAGAGACGCCGGTGAGACTAGCCTTGATAATGCTAGAAGGCGTTGAAATGGATGAACCATTACATAAAACAATGCAACCATTATTAGAGGAATTTCAAAATGTCTTGATGAACAGTATGCCACCTGAGTTGCCACCTTTGAGAGAAATTCAACATGTTATATATCTTGTGTTGGGATCGGTGCCTCCCAACCGACCCACCTATTGGATGCGATCAACAGAGTATGATGAGCCACAAAAGCAGGTTAAGGTTCTAATGGCCTGAAGATTAGTTCACGAGAGCTCTAGTTCATATGTTGTGTGTGTTGCATGTGCACAAATAGGAGGGCTATGAACAAGATCACAATCAAGTATTTGTTTCTTTTTTCTAGGTTAGATGATTTGCTTGATGAGTTGTGTGGCGTCAGTTTTTTGTCCAAGATTGATTTGTGTAGTGGCTATCACCAAATCGGGAGGAGACAAGGGGATGATTTGAAGACAACATTTAAGACACAATATAGCTTGCATGAGTAGACGGTCATGCCTTTTGGCCTATCTAATGCCCTGAATACTTTCAAGTGATTAATTAATTAAGTTTTTCGAGCCGTCAATGGAAAACTTGTGGTCTTCTACATTGATGACAGAATGGTGTACAACAGTTTAGAGGAGAAGCATTTGCAGTATTTTTGTGATGTTTTTGAGGTTTTTTTATTACAATAGCTATATGGCCATTCAAAGAAATGCTTCCCTTACATTGCAGATGTGTTTTTTTGGGATACATCATTTCAGATGTCGGCATTCATAACCCAACAAATATTGAGGCTATTGTATAATGGCTTGGACATCAGTTATTTACTCATGTAAGCCAGTTTCATGGTCTGACTTCTTTTTATATAAGGTTTATCAGTATGCTCAGGCTAGTATTGATGCTTTGAAGAGATAAGTGACTTGCGACCCCATTCTTTTGCTTCTAGATTTCAAACAAGTGTTCGAGGTAGAGTGTGATGCATCTAATGTGGGAATTGAAGCTGTGTCAAGTCAAGGAGGGAACCACATTGCTTTCTTTAGTGAAAAATTGAATGATTATAGGTGAAAGTACTCTACGTATGACATGGAGTTTTGTGATATCGTAAGAGTCCTTAGTCATTGGAGTTATTACTTTTTGGCAGTTGAATTTACTCTCTGCAATGACCACATGACACCGGGATTCTTGAATAGTCAAAATAAGCTAAAGGGTAGACATGAATCATAGGTGGAATTTCATCCTTCATTTTACTTTGTGCTCAAACATCAGGCAGAGTGTCAGAATAAAACAGCTGATATGCTGAGTCGTTGCCACATATTACACATGGCAATGCAGTCAAGGTTGTTGGTTTTGAGGCTTTGAAAGATTTGTATGTGACTGATGCAACTATTCAAGATATTTGGATCCAGTGTTAGTATAGACTGTTTGAGCAGTATTATTGATCCGACGAATACCTATTCATGCATAATAGATTTTGCATCCTTTGGAGTTCCCTCAGTTAGTATTTTATTTGAGTGTCGTAATGGGGGAATGGTAGGACATTTTAGTAGAGAGAAGACCCTCTCCCTAGTAAAATAGAACTTTTATTTGCCATAATGGTATGATTTGTGGAGAGACATCAAATAATGTTGGGTATGTCTTTTGGCCTAGAATCGAGAACAAATTATAGGGTTATACACTCCCATTCCTGTTCCAGTGGCACCTTGGTTTGATGTGAGCATGGATTTCGTGGTGGCCTACCTCGGTCACAACGGAGCAAGGATTTTATCATGGTTGTGGTAGGCCATTTTCTTTAATAAGATGGATTTTTTCTCTTGGCATAAGGCGATGGATGCGTCACATATTGCGGACTTGTATTTCAAGGATGTTGTTCTTCTTGGGATACTCTGAAGCATCACTTCGGACGGGGTTGTAAATTTTTTTGACCACTTTTGGAGGGTTCTATGGGGGTAAGTTAGCTATAAAGTCTTAGTTAGCTCAAAACCTTACCTTTAGACATATGGGCAAATCAAGTTTGTAAACAGGCAAAATAAGTTTGTAAATCATTGTTTGGGAAACCTTCTTAGGTGCTTTATCGATAAGAGCATCAAACAATAAATTTTTTTTTTCTCAAGTGGAGTATGCCTATAATCGTTCTAATAGTTAGTTTAGTGGTCGTAACACCTTTGAGATTGTGTATGGGCGGAACCCTCTTATACCTTTGGAGTTAGTCCACCTGCGACCGGCTATTGAGCTTAGCATTGATGTTGAGGCTCGAACTTAGGACATTCTGATTCTACACAAGCAGATCAGAAAGGAAGTTGTTAAGCAAAATACTAAAGTTGTATTTGGGGGAGCTTATTGCCCACGTTGCGTTTTGAAAACACAGAGGAGGATGTTTGGAGGACGCGTTTGCATTGTGTTTTTAAATAATTCGTTGAAAATTTTTACTAAAGCCGAACGAGGGATCCCCTTGCGGCCTGCGTTCGCTGAAGGAAAGATAACTCCCATGCCCATCTTGTGCCCTCGTCCCGTGACCTCATCTCGTGCCTTCCTCCCATTCTTCTTTGATCGCTACTGTCTCCCTCTTAAAGGTCTCTCTCGATCGTTGCCTTCCTCCTCCATCCTCCCTACGATCTTTTGTTGCAGTGCTCTGTAAGTAGTTACGCTCGATTCTGGTGCAATTGACATTTTTAAGAGATCTCGTTTCCATTTGGCTTTGAGAAACTTGTGATGGTTACGTCGGTGGTGATTTGTGATTTTCGTTGCGTGGTGACTTCTGATGGTTGCGTGTCTGACTTTGAGAAGCTTGTGATTTGTGTGGTTTTCATTTGGCTTTGAGAAGATTTGAATATTGTTGTTGCCTCTTCCAGCAATCTGCTGAGCTCTAAAAGTGACAAATCAACTTCAAGTTTGCTGAGGACTTAAAAAAATTGGCATTACTTCTTAGCTCAGGCACATTGACATTTGCATTATATATGGTGGTTGTGAGTGGTGTTTATGGTGGCTTTGGTCTGCTCTGCTGCCTTGTGTGTGTGGTTTGGTGGTGGATGTGAGGTGTGCTTGTGTGTGGTGGTTGTCGGAGCAGTTTATAGTGG
>NEWO01000278.1:16572-32918 GCA_003013225.1 Phalaenopsis aphrodite | reverse complement strand
CGAAACAAACCCTAAGTACCAGAAATAGTCTGGAAAGTCCATGAAAGCTATGATTTTTAAGGAAGGTGGCATGATATGGATCAGGCTAAAGGAGTGATTTTCTGCAGATTCATGTAGAAAGCTCAAGCTTAGGACCGATGGTTCATTTAGAATTGTTAAGAAGATTAATGAGAATATATTAGATTGATCCACAGGAAGATTACAATATTTTGGCTACTTTTAATGTTACTAACTTGGCATTGTATTATGAGTGCCTGAATGTTTCCGGAGGTGAGAACAAAGCCCCTCCTACACGGGATGAGTGATGCGGGAGGTGGTTTCGCGTGATATTGTGATCCTACTGTATCGTCTCCTGCTATCGCGAGAGTCCAGTCAACTGAATGACCGAACTGACACCTTTTTCAATGTTGTAATTTATTTCCTTTCTTTATTTTTAGGTAAGTTTCTTCTTTTGCTCCTTTCCTTATACTTTCCTATTTTTCTTATTTATAATTTTGTTATTCTTTCTTAGAGGACCTTTGTATATGTTGAATTTTGGCTTTCAATTTTAGTTCACTTGCTTTATGTATTTTGAGAGTTATTCTTTAATTTCTTGCTCTCTGGAGTATTGTAGCCTCTTCAGTTCACATGATGTGTGCTTGTAGCTTGTCGAGGAATAGGTGGTGGATCTCCCTCGCCATCCACACCTCATTGATTTACCTTTTGTTGACTGTTTTTAGCTAGATAGTGTGAGATATGTCAACTTTAACAGAAGCTTGTAGAGATTAATGATGGAACTCAGGGAGAATTTACCCTCGATCGTCATTGGGAAGGTCGAAGAGGAGAAATGGACAAGGAGTTGAATTTGTTCCATGCGGAAGACGTAGTGTTGAAGAAAACCGGCTCTGACGTTTTATAATTAAATGTTAGAGGAGGCTACGTATGGATGACACAAAGATTTTGGCATTAAAGTGGATCTATAGAGTTTGATGAAGGTATTGATACAAAAGACTTTATCGAATGGCTACAAACACGTGAGAGAATTTTTGAATATAATGAAGTGATCGAGATAAAATGGTAAAGCTTGTAGCCATCAAGCTGGAAAGAGTGCCCCCTGTGGGAGGAAAATTTATAGACAGAGATGGAGGGCAATGGCAAGATTATCAAGTTGGAGAAGAGGAAAGAGATGCAGAGAAATTACTTATCTCCTCATTACCGCTTGGATATGTTCCTGATACTCCATCACCTGCAACAAAGTTCTTTTGGTGGAGGAGTTCGCGTCATAGTTTGATCAGTTATAAATAAAGTGTGAGTTGGTCGGGCCTGAGGAACATACTGTAGCCTGTTATTTGGGGGGCATGAAGCCCGCTGTCAGTAACGTAGTAATTCTACAACATTTTTGGTCACTGAGAGATGTACAAATCTTAGCTTTGAAGGTGGAAAGAAAACAAAATTAGTGTAGGCAGCAACCCTCATTGAGCAAATAGTCCTCATTCTGGTAATCACGTGCAGCTATGACTGTCGAAAATGATACCTCTTGATGAGTTTGAAAGACAGGACAGGGAAGTGATGAGACCGATCTGAGTGGAAAGAAGCTAGAGAAGAGTAGCTCACCTAGTACAGTGCCTGCCAAGAGAAGTTTCAGATGCTACGACTACGAACATATAGCCTTTGGTTCTACTAGAAGCAGAGGTATTCATTCACAGAGCAGGGCATTGTCGAGGAAGTTGAGGAAGAGGAAGCAGAGGAGAATCTAGAGGAACTGCGGCTCTAGGGGACAAGGGAGAGAAGCTAGTATGGGACGAAGCCGGAGAAGGATCCTTCATGGCTAAGGCATAATATTTTTCAAATCAAGTGCACTGTAAAGGGTAAAGTTTGCATGTTGATTATCGACGGTGAGAGTTGTGAAAACATAGTATCCATGGTGAGGTAAATAAACTGGGGTTGGCCACACTGAAACGTCCTCAATCCTTTTCTCTTATCTGGTTGAAAAGGGAAAATGAGATATGTGTGGATCAACAGTGCTTGGTTGAACTTTTGACTTGGATTTCGCTACATGAGCTAGTGTGGTGCGATGTGATTCTTATGGATGTGTGTTATATTATGTTGGGGAGGCCATAACAGTTGAACGCAATACCCAGCACCACAGCTTCAAGAATACTTATTCATTTAAAAATTATGAGAAATACATCGTGCTATTACCTGCCAAGGATGCTAGAGGCATAGACAATGCTAGAGGCATAGACGACGCAGAGGAGGCGGTAGTCTCGAGAGCCACCTTCATGCAATCTGTGCAGGATGCTCCAGTGTTAATGACGTTCATCTTACTACATAGAACTGAGAAGGAGATTGAGATACCAACACCTATACAACTATTCCTATGTGACTTCCAGGACGTGATGACTGATAGACTTTCAGAAGGAGTGCTACCACTGAGGGATATTCAACTCACTATAGATCTCATACTTGGATCAGTGTTTACCAAATTGACCTACCTACAAATTGAGACTTACAAAGTATGAGGAGTTACAAGGATAGGTACAGGATCTCGTCATAAGAGGTTTGTTCAGAGAGACTACAAGTTCGTTTTCTGTCCTCATTTTAATGGTACCCAAGAAAGACTGATTGTGGAGGATGTGTCTTGACAATAGATCTATCAACATGATTACTACAAGTATCGGTTTCTCATACCTCGTTTGGAAAATCTCTTAGATCAGTTGCATGGAGTCATTGTCTTTTTCGAGATTGACTCATGCAGCGGGTATCGCCAGATTCAGTTGAAGCGAAAGGATAAATGGAAGACCATTTTCAAGACTCCAGATGGATTGTAGGAATGCACAATCATGCCATTCAGATTGTCTAATGCGCGCCCAGAACTTTCATGAGATTGATGAACTAGATATTTCGTGCTTACTTCAATAAATTTAATGGTGGTTTACTTCAATGACATTCTGGTATATAGTAGATTGGAGGAGCACTTACACTACCTAAGTACGGCCTTTGATGTTTTGCAGTAAGAAAAGCTATACCTCCATCTAAGAAATGTCATTTTCTTACAGCACTTTATTATTTTTTTGGGTTATATCGTGTTTTGTGCAGGTATTCCGATGGATCTTACAAAGAACAATGCCATTGTGTGTTGGTTGCATGACAACCTTTCACCAAATCGAGACAGTTTCTAGCACTAGCATTATTTTACTGGCAATTCGTCAAGTGTTTTTGTAGCATCATCGCTCCCTTGATAGAGCTTTTGAAATGAGAGAAATTTCAGTGTGCAAATGCAGCTCATACCAGTTTTGACACGCTGAAGGAGAAGGTGACTCTGGCACCTCTTTTGGAATTATTGAATGTCAATCAATTAATCAAGGTAGAGTGATGCATCCAATATGGGGATAGAAGCAGTGCTGAGCCTAAGAGGCCACCCCATGGCCTTTTTTGTGATAAGTTGAATGAGTTCAGGAGGAAATGTTGGATGCAACATAAAAAGTTCTATGCTATTGTGAGGGCTATTGATCGTTGGACCCCACTACTTACTGATGACTGAGTTCACTTGATTCATGGATCATGAGGCTTTGAAATTCTTGAACCGCTAGAGCTAACTGAAGGGCCGACACTAATCTTTGCTGGAGTTCCTAGCATTGTTCTAGTTCATGCTTAAGCATAAGGCAGGAGCCAGAACCATGTCGCAGCGCACTGAGCAGTTATCACTTTCTAATCACTGTGATGCAAGAGCGAGCCATAGGCTTTGAGATTGTGAGCAGTACGAGACAGATGACGATTTCAAAAAATTCTTGGAGTCTACAGGACCGATGTTTACTTGTTTCACCAGAGTAAGTTGTGTATTTCTAGATGTTCATTGAGAGTGTTCATTATTTATGAAAGCTAGAATGGAGGACATGTAGGACATTTTGACCGTGATTAGTCTTTCGCACCCGTGAGAGGATAATTTTCTTGGCCCCGACTGACTAGAGATGTGGAGCAACACGTCAGACAATACCGGATTTTCATATGGCCAAAACTAGGGATAGAATGCAGAACTATACACCTTGTTACCAGTACCAGAGGCACAATGGGTGGAAGTTAACATGGATTTTGTGATGGGCCTTCCGGGGATTGTTAACATAACAAAGATTTCGTTATGGTTGTTTTCGATTGATTCTCGAAAATGACGTGTTTTGTACCCTGCTGTCGCTTGTCGTCGATTCGTACTTCAGGGAGATTGTGAGGCTACACGAACTACTCATGACCATCATTTTTGACAGGTATATCAAGTTTCTTAGTCACTTACGGAGGACCTTATGGGGGAAGCTAGACAGTAAGCTTCAATTCAATTCAAAAGCTTTCTCACAAACGGATGGTCAGAAGGAGGTTGTGAATAGGAGTCTTTGGAATCTTCTAAGATGCTTTGTGGGAAAGAGTATTAAGTTGTGGGATTTTACTCTAGCTCAAGCTGAGCTTGCTTACAACAGTTTCGTGAGTCAGATTACACGACACATCCTATTTGAGATTGTGTACGGGAGCAACCTGCTCACTCCACTTGAATTGGTACCTCTCCTATCGAAATTAGAGATTAGTGATGATGCCGAGAAATGAGTAGATTTAAAGGCTCAACGAGGAGGTTGGGAAGGAGATCATTACTAAGCAGAACCGCAAATTCCAAACACGCGCGAATAAGGCCAGGTAGAAAGTGAATTTTTAAGAAGAGGACCTAATGTAGATCTGGCTAAAGAAAGAAAGCTTTTTTGTAGGAGTATTTGAAAAACTCAAGCCCAGAGCAGATGATATTTCAAAATACCCCGAAAGTTGAATGACAACACTTATAAGATCGACCTATTAGGGTACTACAATGCATTTACTGCGTTCAATGTCTAAGACTTGACACTGTGCTATGACAAGCCAGAATCTTCAACAAATGAACTCCAAGCTTCCCCTACCATGGGAGATTGAGAGGGTTAGGGACCAAGTTGTGGCCCAACTGATTCAGTAAAGAGGCTGCTGTGCTACGACGGGCCATAATCTTCGAGAAATGAACTCGAGGCTTCCCCAACCATGGGAGATTGAGAGGGCTAGGGACTAAACTGTGGCCCAACTGATTCAGTAAAGAGGGTGCAGATTCCGCAGGGTGCTGAACCAGCCAAACCATGCTTGGGATTTGGAGTTGTTGCCGCCCATGGGGAGGAATTCCCCCCTAGTTATATTTTATTATATATACGTTGTTTTCAATTTTAGGGTTTAGCTTTTTTTAATTTTAGATTTCTAACCATCTGTGTTTCTCCCTTGCTAGGGCTGTATCTGACGACTGATGATACTCCACTTGTATCCTGCTCTGAGGTAGTGGTTATCATGAAAAAAATCCCTCCATATTCCCCTTCCAAACTCGCTTCCCTTTTCCCTTGATTGTCTCAGTTGCCTAACACATTCTTTGATAGCTTCCTCAAGGTGGTTGATTCTATCCTCGAGAAGAGACTTTTTTAAAAAAGAGGCTTCAAGTTGCTGTTTCAAAGCTGTGAGTTCAGCTTCTGCAGTTTCCCAGCCTGAAATGGCTTCTTCTGTAACTTTTGCATGCTGCTTTATCAAATCTTCTTTCGCAGCAACGTCTTAAAGAGTAGCAGAAAGCTTCTCATTTAAACTCTTGACAGTTGCATGTCCTTCATTACCCTTAAACTCTTGACAGTTGCATGTTCTTCATTACCCTCATTAATCAATGGAACTTCTTGTGAGTCGGCATGTTTTTCAGAACTTTCATTGAAAAAGAGCTAAGAACCTCTTGCTCCTCCCTCATTGGATTGAGTGAAAAACTTCTCCATGCCATCTTAACTTCAAACATCTTTTGGCCTCTAGTATCCTCTATCACACAGGTCTTCTCCATGAACATCACTTTTAATCCCTTTTCTATTAATTGACCAACCTTGAGCAAGTTTTGATCAATATCTTGTACATAGAGAACATCGCTGATCAACTTGGTTCCTAAAAAGCTTGCAATGGCTACGGTGCCCTTTCCTTTGACTGCAATATATTCATCATTCCCCATTTTGACCTTCTTGGACTAGGTGCCCTTCACAACTCTTTGTCATGTGTCATATGATTAGTGCAGCCACTATCAATGAGCCAGTTTTCACTTGCTTTATTACTCATGAAACAAGTTGTAACGAAAAGCTGGTCATCTTCTTCTTGATTTGCCACTTGTGTTCATCTCTTTGATGCTGACCTTTATTCTTGCAAATGACAACTTCATGTCCCGTTTGATTGCACTTACTGCACTTTGCATCTGGTCTTCTCCAGCATTTGAAATGAGGATGATCTTTCTTGCCACAATGTTGACATGGAGGGTAATATTTTTTTACTCCTATTCTTTTATTTTCAGTTTTTCTTTTGTTCTCAGGTACAGAGCTTTGTCCGCTTGTAGCTTGAAACTCAATGCTCTTGGGCCTCCTATTCTTTTCATCATCTTGATGCTTGACTGGTAGAGCTCCTTCGACGACTCCTTTTTGCCTCATTACACGCCTCTGCTCTTGTCATTGTAAAACACTTAAGAGTTCTGTCAAAACAATTTTTGACAGATCCTTCGTGTTTTCTAAGGTGGTGATGGTAGCTTCAAATCTTTCAGGCAATGTTACAAGAATTTTTTCAACAATCCTTGAATCTTCTTGAGAAGAACCCAATAATTTGACACGAATTGCTATGTTGAGTAGTTTGTTAGAGTACTCCTTTATGGTTTCTGTCTCTTTCATCTTTTGTGGTTCAAATTCACGAACCAAGTTTAGCACCTGCATCCCTCGAATTCTTTCATCTCCTTCATACTCAGTTTTGAGATAATCCTAGATCCCTTTTTGTCGTTTTCAACGACATGATACGAGTGAAGATCATGGAGGAAACTGCAGCAAACAGGCAGGCTTTTGCCTTGGACTTCTTTGTCTTCCTCTTCTTTTGTGCTTTAGTTTGTGCTACGGTGGGATTGTCAGGGAGAAGGGGAATATCATAGTCTTCTTCCACTGCTTCCCAGATATCCAAAGCTTCCAGGTATGTCTTCATGCGGACTGCCCAGATCCGGCAGTTATCTCCATCAAACACTGGTGGAGCAACTGAGGAAAAACTAGCTTCAATCTCCATAACTGCTCAAACTTAAGTACAGGTCCCTTAAGAGAAATTTTTCTATGCGGACTCATGACATAGCTCTACGTGTGGAGCAGAGTATTCCTGAATGATTTTCAGGTTATTTCTGGGTTATTTTTAATAATCCCGAAATAACCCAGAAATAACCCGCGGTCTTTATTTCTGGGTTATTTATGAGTTATTTCGGGATTATTGAAAATAACCCAGAAATAACATAAAAATAACTCAGGAATAACCTGCAACGCACGTAGATATACATCAGGTGTCCGGGCAGAAAATGCACGCCCCTTAAGAAGAGAGCTCTGATACCAAATTGTTGGTTTCTTGAAATGAGAAAGAGAAAAAAAACTAAAATTTCTTGCTGCAGATTGAAGGGAAATTAGAATCATACCATTTTTGTGTAGCCTTACAAATATTTAAAGCTTGGAGCTAATAACAAACCACCAAGAAAAAAAGCCTGAAAAACAGCCAAGAAAGAAACAACAAACAAAATTCAAGAAAATAACAACTAATTCCTAAGATTAAGGATCAAACTTGACTCAATTAAACTTAAACTAAACCAGCAGTCCTAGGCATGTATTGCAACATAATCATATGAGATACCTTTGAATGATATAATTTGAATTCCTCTTCCCTATTTTCTTTTCTTTCAATTCTAATTTCTCATTCTATTTCTCGTTTTTCAGCCGTCTCAATTTTCATATGGTTAATTAAATAGAAAAAAAAAAATCTCTTAAGATTTGTTCCAATAGTTTATCACTCTCTTCCTATTCTGCATAAAAATGTACTGGATTAATAAATGTTTAGGAGATCCATTAACATTTTGTACAACTTCTGCTGCTCTGAAATATGTTTACTGGTGATCATATTAGTGTTCATGGTCCAAGCAGAACTATCAATGCACTTATTACCACCATTTTTGTATCAGAATATTGTAGACACTAGTACTTGGATAATTTTTTATCGTCTTAAAAGCTATGTAATTATTTTTTATTATTGCTTTGTTTGATCTGCTTTCTTCTAGAAGAATTGTGAAGCAAAACCGTATGAGCTAGTATGTTACCGCTGAGATCTGCATCATATTCAGCTTACAGAATGTTATCAGCTCTATTAATGAAATTATTGGAATTTGCATAATCTTATTGCTTTTTTTTTTCAGTCCTTAGGTGGATGCAATCGCTGCCAAATGATTAATATTGATCAGGAAAGTGGAGAGATTCAAAAATCAAAGGAGCCTTTAGCAACTCTAGCTTCATATAGACGAGTGCAGGTTCTTATTTCATCTATAAATTGTCATCTTTGCATCCTATATATTTAATCCTATATATTTCTGAGCACATTTCCCCAATAAAACAAAATATCATGCATATTTGCCTATTTTCACTATTATGAGGCATTTAAGTTCAAACTTTGAAAGTGTATTATTTGGATTTCAAAGTTTCATAGAAGTATTAAATTTGACATGTGAAGTTCTATAACACTTCGACAAAACGTAACAAGAACCTCGCTAAATCATTTGGTCTAAGGGATCATGTTAACTTTCAGCAATGGATCGTGCTTTTTCTCCTTGTAAATCTATACAATTTGATGACAATCACTACTTTAGTGAACTTCAGTAATGTCACAAGAGAGCATGCTCCTATCTAGTGAGTAATTTAACGTAGAAATGACATTTGAACACATCATTGCAATGGATACAAAATATTTTGCCAAAAATTGAAGAAATATTGGTGAAGCTCTTGAATAAATCTTAAATCTTTACTACCCACCTCATTAGTGAGTTTGAATTTTATATTTTTAACGGTGACTTCAATATGAATTTTTATTTTTTAGAGAGGACGAATGTGCATAAAGCTTGGTGTTATAGGTTTTTCATGCTAATATCTGTTGGTTGTAGCTTTTGGCTTGGGTGTTGGACTTGTATGTGCCGCAAGCCTTGGTTTGTTGGTGGTGTGGTCACTGTAAGTCCCCTCAGGTCAAGGGTTCGGGGGCTCTGGAATTTTATGCATATTGCTCGGGCTCTCATCATGGGGCCAAAAAACGCATAGGAAATCGATATTTGGCCTCTGTGGAATATCGATTTCATTTATATATATATAGATATATATAAATGCAGTTACTCATTATGCGGATGTTGGCAGGGGAAGATTTTGTTTGGTGTTCTGTTAAGATATGAAAATCAAATGCCAGAAGACGCTGAGAATGGTACTGAAGAAGAGCATTGGCTTGAAGTGGGGCAAAAGGTCCATCCTTCTCTTGTTATTAGTTCAGAAAGTCTGCAGATGTAAATTAATAATCATAAAATATGCGGCAATTTGACCGTTGGATTGAATTGGATAACAGATGAATTGTAAAATATGTTAAATCCGTTAACATTAATGCCCTTGAAGATGCGGAAAGAAATTCCACATGGAAAATGTAACAAATTTTAACTTTTTAATTAGGTGATAAAGTTGTGGAATTGCAGTGAGAAATGAGCATTTAAAGGTTAAAGGTTATGATATACAGTTTAGATATGCTATTATATGTGACTTGAATAACTTTTAATATTAATTTTAAGTTGGATCGATCAATTGAAATTTTGTTGCTTCGAAACTAGAGTGGTCATTTTTTATTATTATGCTATCTAAAATATGGATCAATCAATTGATTGTAATTTATAATGCAAAATATGGACATTTGGTTTCATTAATTTTTAAGATTTAATAATTTATTCTATATGCGAAATTCAAGGATAATCAGACGGTCTATAGAAACCTTTTTAAAGTAATTTTATTAGCATTTTGTTAATTAAAATTGTTTATATATGTATGGTATCATTAACAAAAGGCATATTAATTTCCCAATGTATCAAAAGGAGGGCTTCATTCTTATATATGTCGGACCTAATAAAATTAGAAAGAATCATTTAAATAGGTCCCACCTAATTCTTGTGTATTTTCACCTTAAGGCGTAAATTTATTTATTTTTTATATTTATACCACCAAATTGTTTCATGTCGCATAAGAAAATACTACTGTTTTTTATTTTTAAAAAGTGAAATATACATGTTCATGCAGAGGTAAGATTTCATATATGTTGAAGCTTAGAAATGGGGGTGGTTGTATGTAAATCTTTCAAATAAAAATAAAATTCTTTTTATGTTTTTCATTAAAAAACAAATCAAATATGGGTGCTCATTTGTGCATGTTTCCTACGAAGGTGAAATGTTCCTCTCTAGACCCTCTTTAGTCAAGAGTTGGCCTGTTATTCAAATTTGACAAAATACAGTCCCATTGGATCAAGTCTGACAGTCTATTTATACTCGGCCAGTCCTGATCAAATTGACTGAAAGGGACCGGCCTGCAATATTTGACCAAGTTGTTCCTCTCTTGTCAATGGAGGGTCTTCCTATAAATGAAAAGCAGAAAATGTGTCCTTTCTATAACTATTAATTTTTTTAAAAAAAATTGCTCTCTATTTTCAATCCATCTAGAACAAGGGAAAAGGTATTGCTCCTAGAGTCTGCCTTCAGGTGTTATTGTGTTTTATTCAGGTGTTATTATATGTTATTCAAGTATTATTGATATGTTATTGTGTTATTATAACATCAAGAATATTCGTAAAACACAATAACACTTGAATAACATATAATAACATCTGAATAACAAGGAATAACACGAGGAGAATATTCTCTTATGTTACCGGCCGATCACCTCCACGGTGTAATTTCATTGAACTTCGCACGTAGCTTTATGTGGTAATATTTTTTTCAGAATGAGGACCCTCACTGCATCAAGAATTTCAAGCTTTGATAAGATTCAACAGAAAAGAATTTTTCGACAGATTACAAATATAAAATAATACAAGTTATCTTTTTTATTTAAATATTTAAATTAGAAGAGATGAACTTTTAATAAGTTTACCGGATTGTAATGAAAATAATATCCTTATAGAACATAGTGCGGAACCCATTGATATTTTTTAGAAAATTTACATGCATACCACTCAATTCTAGTGGATTTACAAATCTAAAATTGGTACTTCAATTTTTATTTGTATGTCCCCTTATTTATGCCAGGAAAGGTGTTTTATTTTTTAAAAGTTAAAACATTGTATTTTTACGTGATATGTAGGATTTAGATGGTATAAATGCAAAATTAAAGTTTAGCTGTTTCTCATGTAGATACATAAGAATTGGGTGGTATGTATGTAAATGCCCCTTTTTTTTTGGTGATATGAATTAGTGCTGTATTAATAATGATAAAACAAAGTGTTAGTTTTGGGTTTTGCGGCAACGAAAAAATATATATGTTTTCTTTTTTTTTTTAAAAAAAATTTATATTTTCCAAGAGAAGTAAGAGAAGCCAGAAGTTTCTTAGAAAATTTATTTATTTTTGCTAGATTTGAAGGATCTGATCTTCCATAATTCATTTTGTATGCTTTCTTTTACTTCAAGCGGTTACTATTTCAGCCATCTGCACAAAACAATAGTCATAAATGGCACTGATTAACTACATAAATATGTATACTAGAATTTGACAATGTTAAAATTCTACGTGGGAGTGATTGGTGGTTCTCAAAGGAGAAATGTCATGCTTTCTATTCGGCATTTCAGAAGTTATGGGGGCTTACATCCATATAATGGTGGCATCTGATATCATGATTAGTAACAATCAAATTGATATTTCAAAGGCTCCGATTGTGGATGATAGTCTACTTAAGGGAAATCATCTGATATCTTAGTCGATATGAACAATCAAATCGACTAAGATTAGAGCTGGAAGAAGATTAGCTGGTTCAAAGTTCTCCAAGAAAGCGCAAGCTTAAGGGAAGTAAAGAACTTAGTTATGTTAATCCACAAGCTCTTACTAGTCATATGAATGGTAAAGATTTGGATCTAAATGGAGAGGCTTCTTCTACGACGCTTATGAAAGGAATGTTGGTTAATGATGAAGACTATCACTATTATATGGAATATTAGAGAAATTTTTAAGTCAATTTCCTTTAATAGGGTGAAAATTTTAATTCGTACTTATAAATTGAGTTTTCTTGGCATTTTGGAGCCATTGGTTGATGCTGGGAACAACGATAAGCATGTGAGAAAGATAGGTTTCTTCAATAATTTTCTAATATTAACAATAAGATTTGGTTTTTATGGAAAGATTGTGTGAAGGTTGGTATTCTTATCAATAATAAGCAAATGCTACATGTTGAAAGTTCATATGTATGAGGATTCCTTCCTTCTTTCTATTATCTACGCAGGATGCTCTAAGGAGGGTAGGAATGAGCTGTGGTCTTTAATCAAATCCATTGATGCTACGAATGACTCTTAGCTCATGGGGGGAGATTTTAATCTTATAACTTTTTCTACTGACAAGAAAGATGGTGTTGTTCCTAACCCTGGTCTTATAGCTGATTTTAATGAAACATTTACGGAGGCTGGCCTCTTTGACTTGGGCTTCCAGAGTAGTTCTTTTACTTGAAGTACAGAACATGTCTTTGAAAGACTGGACAGATACATGGCTAGTACTGATTGGATAAATAACTTCCTGTTTCTCAAAGTTATTCATTTGTCCATTTCTTCTTCAAACCATGCTCTTATCCTTTTACAAATAAGAGACAGTCTCAATGCTCATAAGTAAAGTTTTCTTGTTTATAATATGTAGCTTCTTCATGATAAGTATCATCAATTTATTCAGGATAATTTGAATGTTGGTAGGGTTGGAACGACTGCTATTTAATTGTGGATGTTAGAAAAGAATTCAGCTAAATTGCTTAAAAGCTGGAATTTAAAAGGTTTTGGGAACCTTCACAAGGTTATTGAGGATCTTGAAAAAAAATTGGAATGCCTTGAAACTGGTTATTCTAATAGTACTATTATCTGGGATGATTCATTTTGTGACCAACAGAATTTGAATCATGCAATTAGCATAGAAGAGAGTTTTTATGTTCAAAAAGCTGCTAAATCTCACTTTCAAGATGGTGATCGTAATACCGCCTATTATCATGCATGCATTTTTAATCGAAGGAAGATCAATTTGATTACTAAAATTCGTAAGAATGATGATAGCATTAATCTTGACAACAAGAACATTATCGATGATTAGATCAGTTACTTTTCTAATATGTTTAATAGTGATGGTTGCTGGTAACTAAAGATTAAATCTAATCATTATAATGTTTCTTCAAGGTTTAATAATGGTCTTCTTACTCATGTGCCTAGTATGGAGGAGATTAAAGATATCTTGTTTAGTATGGAAGAAGGTAAGGTTGCTGGTTCTGACCATTTCAATGTTAAATTTTATAAAAATTGTTGGGATGTTATTCATTCTCAACTAATTGGGACTATTCAAGAACTCTTCAAAGGTATTGATTTACCTAAGTATTTTAAATCTTCTAATACTGTCTTGATTCCTAATGTGAATAATGCTACTACTTGGGATGCTTTCGGAACATTTAGTATTAATTATGTTGTATCTAAGGTTATTTCAAAAATTTTGGTTAAGTGGTTGTAGCCTATACTTAATGAAATATGTTGTCCTAACTAGACTGCTTTCATTAAAGATAGAAACATTTGTGATAATGCTCTTGCTGTTAAAGAGCTCCTTATGGAGCTTGACGAGAAAGGTAGAGGGGTAATGTGATATTCAAAATGGATATCAAAAAATCTTTCGATTCCATTCATTGGGAATTTATTCTTGATAGTCTCAAGGATATTTGTTTCAATAATGAATTTTGCTTACTCATTCATAGAATTCTTAATAATAATTTTTACACTTTACTCATTAATGTCAATAAGTGTGGTTTCTTCCAAGCTTCTAAGGGAATCAAGTAGGGCGGTCCTCTTTCTCCTTATCTCTTTATTTTTGCTTTTCATTATTTATCTAGGAGTTTAAATTGGCTTTATGCTAGTTATCCGACTATGAATTATGCTCACAAGGGCATGATTAGTATATCCCACTTATGCTTTGCGGATGACTTGATTATGTTTACTAATGCAAACAAAAGATCCATTTTGAGATTATGGAAGCACATTCAGATTTTTCAAGATATTTTGAGTTTAGAATTTAACACTTCTAATTGTTTTTTCTATTGCTCCAATTATATTTCTGCTATTAAGAAAAATTGGATTATGAATACTACAACTTGTAAGAAGGCCTCTCTTTCTTTGACTTATTTGGGTTTTAATTTGAATAAAGAGGGGGGAATGCTCTTTGATTGAGTTTTTATGGCAAAATTCATATAAGAATTTTAAGTTGGGAGAACAAGTTCCTTTTGTTTGGAGGGAGAATTACTCTTTTAAAGAGTATCTTTACTTTTCTACCTCTTTATGCTTCGTAAGTGATGAATATGCCTGTGGGCTTTATTAAAAGGTTGGAAAAACTTTTTTAATAAATTTCTTTGGGAAGGTAAGGGTAACGCCAATATTCACTGGAAATGTTGGGACAAGCTTTGTAGGCTCCTAGACAAGGGTGGTCATAGTTTAGAAGCTTGGCTGACTCTATTAAAATAAACTATATAATTCTCCATGGGCTTCATTATTATTTGCTAAGTATTGTAAGGGGCAGCGTCCTTTATCTATTTCTCATTGCAAATCTGACTTTTTTATTTGGAGAGACAGGTTAAGGTGGCTAGACGGACTGAAGATTTAATCTTTTGGGATGTTGGTAAGGGAAATGTTTCTTTTTGGTATGATGATTGGTTGGGTAAAGGTGCTTCAGTGGACTTCTATGGAGGTCCTCAAGATATTAATATTAATGTTTATGATCTTTGGTATGATTATTGCTGTAATGGTGAGGATTTAGTTCAGTTGGTTCATCCAACGGATGCTAAATTCATTTCTTCTCTTTCTATTAACTGTGATCAGGTTGATGTGCCTAGCATTAAAACTAACATTGGTGATTCTTATTCTAAAACGTTTGTTAAATCATTTCAAATCTTTCAGGGTATGGATCTTAAGTGGAACTAGAAAGCTTAAGTGAAGCCTTCCATCTCTTTCTTTATGTTGTGTATTTTTCATAACTCTATTCCTATTGATGATATCCTAAAATTGAAAGGACTGATTTTTCCTTCATGCTGTGTTCTGTGCAATTCTAATGAAGAGATTGTTATGCATTTATTTGGTGATTGTAGTTTTACTTTTGAGATTTGGGCTCAGGTTACTTCTAAACTCAATGTTTTTAGGAAGTTGAATTGTTATGCTAATATTTTGGACATATATAAGGATTGGAATTGTCTGGGGCATCCTTATTATTAGTGAAACTGATTCTCTCATTCTTTGGAAAGTTCACAGGTTTAATGTTAGACATCATTGGAGTATTAGTCGTCATATTAAGTGGATTGTCCAATTAACAAAGAACTTGGTTATTCATTGGTCACATATTAAGCATGAAGGTAATATGGCTTCTAATTGGACAGCTAAAGCTGGTGCTGTTATTTCTTTTGTGGTGCTATGTGCACTTTTTTCAATTGGCTCTCTTGGATCTTTTTTATGGTTGCTAATGCTTTTGTGTTCTTGTTTGTTTATTGATTCAAGTTGGAAGGTGAGTTGTATTTTTCATTTTTAGGGGTCGAGGAGCCTTAGATTTTGTTTTTCTTTAGTGAGTTGTATGGGGAGTTAGTAAGTTCCTCGATCCTCTTTTTTGTATTGTTTTTTTTTTCTTGTTGGAATACAATGTAAGACCCGTATAATGCCTTTTTATCAAAAAAAAAAAAAAATCTTAATGGTTGGGATTTATAATTTTGATATTATAATATTTATATTTCTAGATATAATATTTTAACATCTAAATTTAGTCAAAAATTGCACAACACTAAATTACAAAGAGAAATATATTTTTTCATGCATTTCATTTAATGTGAATTACAATTGACCCATTATAGATGTAAATATGAAACTTTTAGATAGACATGTAAATACCTAAGAATTCCAGCATGTGTGTAAATTGCAGGAAAAAAATTAATATTTAGTCCAAAATCGCACAACACTAAATTACAAAGTAAAATATATCTTTTCATTCATTACCTTTGATGTGAATTACGCTTGAGCTATTATAGATGAACATATGAAATTTTTAAAATGAGTATGTAAATGCCTAAGTGATTCGACATCAACAAAATTTTATCATCTGACACGAATCTCGAGGTAATATTTTGATAAAAAAATTTAAATTTTGATAAAAAGTCATATAGAGCTCCGATTTCAACAAACTTATAGTCAAATTGACCGACTCGATAAGACGCACCTAATGATATCAAAGTTAGTCCAATCC
>NEWO01000278.1:0-13118 GCA_003013225.1 Phalaenopsis aphrodite | reverse complement strand
TGGTTTATTTGGATTATGATAAACAATGCTAAATTCAACAATGAGGTGCCTAGTATTGCTAATACTGTTGGTATGATTTTCAATTACTTGAAGAAGAGTCTTACTTTTGTTCTTTCCAAAGGTACATATTCTGGTAGGCTGCTTGGTGTTTTTCAATCGTTGAAGGTTCCTTTTGTGCTGAAGGATAAGTGCTTCCTCAGAGTTCATTGGTGTTGCCCTATTGCTCCTTTTTCAAAATTAATACAATTGGAAGCTGAAATTTTAAATCTGGGCAGAGACTTGATGAGGGTTATTGTTTATTGGTTTATGGTGGCATCTTGTCTTATTTCTCCTTTGGTTGTTGAGGCAGATGCAACTATTTTTGGTCTTCTAGTTGCTAAAATGTTTTGCTGGACTCATATTATTGTTGAAGCTGATTCTCTTATTCTTTAGAAAGTTCACAGGTTTAATGTTAGACAACATTGGTGTATTAGTCATCATATTAAGCAGATTATCCATTTAACTAAGAACTTGGTTATTCAGTAATCGCATATTAAGTGTGAAGGTAATATGCTTCTAGTTGGGCGGTTAAAGCTGGTGTTTTTCTATGGTGCCTCGTGCGCTTTCTCAATTGTCTGTTTCGGATCTTATTTCTGGTTGTTGGTGCTTTTGTGTGTTTTTTTTTTTTTGTTTTTATTTTTTGGTATGGGTTGGGGTGTGAGTTGTCTTTTCTTTTTTTGAGGTGGAGGAACCTTAGGTTTTATTTTTCATGAGTGAGTTGTTTGGGGTGCTAGTAGGTTCTTCGCCTCGTTTTTGTATTGTTTTTTTCTTGTAGGAAGAAATTGTGAGAGGGGCTCTTTTATAAGATAAAATAATCTAGCCATAATTTAGTTGAACGCACTCCTTTCTCAACCGTGATAATTGATTCTTTGCCCATGTGAAAAAAAAAAAAAGAAACCGGTGTTCTTGCCGGCACAAGAACCGCTTCTCCCACCCACCTTGTGCAGCACGATAACACACGCAGCGGCTCTTACGTTCTCACACGCGGAGCTAAGAGGTCAGTGAACACGTGAAAGCGCCCCCACCTTGCTCCCGGCTCATCCTAGCCTGACGGCCCGCCTGTGCCAAAAGCGGTGGCCTCATCACAGCCGCCAGCTCTAAGCACCACCATCAACGTCGGGACCATTACAGCAATCCAAACGCTTCGTCCGATCATGGCAGGAACCTGCTGTCTTCCCACGAAAAGTTTCCGGCCGACACTGCATAACTCGTCTCAGATTACGTCCATACTGATAAATTAATTAAAAATATTAAATTTTTAAGGAGAATAAGACTGGTGGAAGGTGGAAGCTTGAGGCCATTAAAAAAAGAAGTTGCTTCACGTGCATGACTTATTGAGTGCATGACGCTGCACGTGCAGGTTGGAGCTTTGAGGAGGATTCCCCTCGGGATCCCAATCGCTTACATGTGAATGATGCCCTGTAGCTGAAAATGAACCAATGCGCCCGATTAACAATTTGAATTTAGCTTGATTAAGATACTCGTTCAAATTAATAAATAAATATGATTGAATAATTTTTAAAAGCTCGAAGCATAAATAAATCGAACACGAACATAGCTGAATTTATTCGTTTATGTTCATAAACAAACTCTTTTGTTGTTTAGCAAGTAACTTGTTAAATAATCAATATTAAGCTTGACGATAGCTTTTGTCATCTATGATATTTTTAAAAATTTGATTAACATAATTTTAACTCGTTTGTTGATAGCTCGATGAAAACACGTATCATATATGATATGTAAATACTTGATATTAATTTTCTCAAGGTTTTAAAGTTGACACTTTTAGTTGTTTGGTAGGGCTTAGATTAAGTCAGGCTTAAATGCTGCACAAATCATTCTACTAAACATCTCCTAAGCGAGGGATTTAGGGCAAAATGGAGGAGAAACGAGATTTAAGATACTTGATGCGTGCTAGAAAATTCGCGGTGGTAGAGAAATGAATTATCGTTGCGCGAGGATTCAGCACACACTGAGATGAAAATGAATCATGCTGTGATGACACCAGAAGTTTTTACGTGGAAAACTCGTAAAGGGAAAAACCACGGGGCTTGGTCCAATTGTAAAAATCCACTATAAGTTGATTATTACATATGACCCTTGTCCCATAGGTAGGAAAGAGTTATTAGTTTTCCAAGTCACAACGTCGACTGAAGACGTCCAGTCAACAGTGGTCGACAGAGGTCGGCGGTGGTGGTCGACGGCGATCGACAATGGCAGAGATGATGTTGGACTTCAGCTCCTCTCAAAGCCTCAAGTTCTCTCTTAAGCCTCTCCACCCTCGTGTGAAGGGTAGAGCTCTATTTATAGTGTTTTGGGAATAATTAATGCAGAAATATGAATCATTTTGATCGGACGGTCCGGAGAGCTTCCCTCGATTAAATGATGCTTGATGGACATTTGAGTGCCTTAAGGATGTTGGAATTGAGCAATCTTGGGCTCGTTGGATTTGGCTTGTCGAGATGCTCGATTCAACTATAAACTCGCTAGATTCGACATCCATTTGACCTTTCAAATTCCTCTGGAAATCTTCCAAGTGTGTTTAATGATTTGATCTGGGCTTGATTTGACTTGGATTGGACTGACTTTCATATCATTAGGTCCGTCTCATCGAGTCGATCAGTTTGACTATAGGTTTGCTGAAATGGAAGCTCTGGATGACTTTTAATCGAAGTTTGAATGTTTCTTATTCAAAAAATTACCTCGAGATTCGTGTTGGATGATGAAAATTTTTTGGTGGCGTATTAATTGCTCACATATTTTCGTGCGAGTCTAATTTTTTCATCCAAAAATATCTAGATTAGGAACTTTTTTATTTTTGCTTGACATAAAAAATTTAAAATAGATATGTTATTACAATCTTTATTTAAATAAAATTAATGTTTATGTAAATTAGAATATAAAATTGAGCCTAGCTGAGTTGGTGGCTCACTTTTTTCTAGATGGCGTGGGATCAAATCCCACCCAATACATATATATTTATATTTATTTATTTTGTTGGGTCTGTAAGCCGGGTCGAACCCGGAAGTCAGAAAATTGGATCCGTGGGCCACAACGGGCAGGAGAAGGCACCCGTCTGAGACCCGGCGTGAGCTGAAGCGGGTCCGGAATACGGCCCGAACCGAATCCAAAGGGCCACGGAGCGGACCGTCGGAAGTCGGGGCCTAAGCGGGAAACGAAAAATCGGGAGCTGAAGTAATTAATTAATTAATTAGCTAAACTGAATTTAATTAATTAATTAACTAATTACAATATGGAGAGCTAGCCAAGGGAGCTGAAGGAGCAAATCAGCTCTTAATTAATTAAGAAAATCCAAAGCGAGCCATGGGAGCTGAAGATGCCTACTACATTTTTTTTAAATCATAGAATGTGAGAATTTTTTATTAATTTATTTTAATTATCTGTTGTTTTGTTTTTATTTAATTTCAGTCTTTAATTTGAAAGACTAAAAAATTGAAGGAATATGAAATGAAAAATTTATTATTATTATTTTTTTTATAATGTGCATTTAATAATTAAATTCCTTTTGGAGCTTATAAATAGAGACATTGGATGAGAGGAAAAAGACATAATTGAGAAGAAGAAGAAAGTTATCCGGCGTTGTGAAGAATATTTGCGGTGGAGAATAGTTGCGGCAGAGAGTTGCGACGAAGCAAAGAGTTGCGGCGAGGCAGGGATTTGCGTCGAAGAGTTGCAGTGAAGCGCTGCGGCGAAGTGTTGTGGTGACGTGTAGCGATGAAGCGAAGTGGTACAGCGTCGCGACAAATCATTACTGAAATGAAGACAGCTGAAGAACCTCGTTCTGCTGAGAACCAGGGGAAAAGTCAGAACCCAGAGGATGACGTGTCAACTTTGACAGATAGCGAATTGATCTTTTTTCAAAAGAAGTATTTCTTCTCGAATGATATGGTAGTGAAGTTACCGACTTCAACTGATCAAGCATATTCTCCACCTTCTGGGTATGTTACTATTTATGAGGCTGCCTTGAAAGTTGGCCTACGATTTTCTCCAGCACCTGAATTTATTGAAATTATGAAGGCATTCGAGGTTTTGCTTTGCTCAGTTATCATGTCGAGTGGTGACAGTCATTATTGGGTTAACAATTTTCTTCAGGAGTCGCGGGTTGAAGTTAACACCGACAATTTTGGCATGACTGTTTGGGATCTTTATTGATACACATTATCTTTAAGCATAAAGCATTGGATTTCCGTTTAAAGAAACCGATAAGACAATGATCCGTATAATTCTTCTTTGCAAAAAATGATTGTGGGCTCCGCGAGAGGCGAGGAAGAACCCACATGAGTTCTTCAGGAGTCGCTGGTTAAAGTTAACACCGACAACTTTGGCACGACTGTCTGAGTTCTTTACTGATACACATGATCGTGTGTTGTTTAAGCGTAAGGCGTTGGATTTCTGTCTAAAGGAACCAATAAGACAGTGGTCCATAAAATTCTTTTTTGCAAAAAAATGATTGGGGGCTCTGTGAGAGGCAAGGAAGGTTTCAATAATTGTCTATCTCTCCTCAGACTACCGAAAAGGGAATATTACAGAAGCTGGGATTTTATGATATGAAGGAACTGTTGTTTGAGATATAGTATATTTACGAATTTATGAGTGAGGAATCATTGTTCAAGGTCAAGCTTTCTTTCCACCCCTTACAGTCAACAGCTGTAGCGCTAAAAAAATCTAAGAAGAGACCTTCCGAGCTAGTCCTCGCAGAATTCTTAAAGCGGCTCCCAACGAGCAGTGAATGTGAAGTACTGCCTCAGAAACAAAAGAAAGTTGAAATATCATGGGAGCTTTTGCCATGTAATGGGCTCTTAGAAGCCGAGAGTTTTATAAGTTTCTTTCATTTTCTGCTACTATATAATTATTTCACCTCTCTAACCCATATTTCTTTTCTTCTTGGTGAATAAGATGGTAGAAAACCAGCACGGGCTAGGACTTGCATTGAGAAACTGGAATTCCGTGTTCATTAAGATCAAATATTTTCAAGGCGAGTACAAGCGTTGGTATGAATCTGGGGTTGAAAAAGTTACATCTCTGTTGTCACAATTGACAGAGTGTAGGATAGAACTTTTGACAATGGAAACCTTCCTCTAGTTGCAGCTTCAGGATTTGGAGAAAACTCAGAAGGGGTTGGTGGAAGCACGAGCCAACCTTCGTGAAGGTAATAAGAGTGTGAAAGCCCTTAAGTCAACGACGTTAGCCCAAGAAGAAGAGATCCGACTTTTGAGGTCTACAAAACAATTTGATGTTTCAGAAGTTAAGCGTAAAGCGGTCGAAAACTTCATGAAATCGCTTAAGTTAAAAACTATCATTTGAGATCATGTCCAAGAAGCTCGTGATCATGTACTTGATGTTGAGGTAAAGGGCAACAAAAGTGGTTCACCAAAAAGGATTCATCTGGGGTATCTGGAAGGGGAGTCAAGTGGCACAATGTCGAACTAGGATTGTTATTGAGGGGCTCACTCCAAGCCAGGCTTCAGAGGACCCTTCCTCAGATTCTGATGGCGATGTCATCAAGAGTGAACTGAATAAGGTGTTCTTCAATAACAACGAAGAGACAAAGGAGATTGTTAACGTAAATTAGTTTTTCACTCTTCCTTTTAATGTTTGTAGCGTTTTTGCTTTTGTCATGTTGCTCTAACTACACAGATGTTGTTATACTTTTAAAACTTTGTCAAAATGATGTTGTATTAGTGATGCATGTTGATTAATTTATTTTGTTAATTGTTAACCCCCCGAGTATCTTTTTGGTGATAAGCTTGAAACTTATTTTATTTTATATTACAGTGGATGCAAGATATCATTTAGAAGATCTAGTATGTGAGAAAGTTACCGTGTGGATGAATCACTAACAACATTTGGCTTGGCTGAGGCTATCTATCAGAGTTTTACTCAATGATGTTAACCTGCATAGGAGGAGCCAACGAAAGTCCATCGAGGAATTATCAACTCATGAGGTTGTTTATTGGAGCATTGCTCGCTTACAAACCTGCGTGAAAGGGGTCAGGTGTAGCCCACCAAGGACTATTAACCTATCCATGGTTGTTCACCGGAGTAAAAACTCGGCGATGTTAACCCATATGGAAGATGTTAGATCGAATCCCCCAGGGATTGATCATTCTTTGACTAAAATACAACCGGAGTTGTGTATTTCTTGGGTCGAGAGCATGAAGTGACTCATGAATGAGTCATTACACTTTCTAAAGATATCCTTTATGTATAGAAAGTAAGTGAATAATATTTGAGATACATTGATTGTGTATGAGTTGCAATGTAATAGCATATGTGGACTACATGACTGGGGTGTTACTGATAATATTTGCAAAGATTCTTTGCATTCAAAGTCTGGGGTAAGATTTTCCCATCATAATCCTTGAGCTTAAAGGTTTTAGGCTTGATCATGACAACCACAATATATGGGCATTCCCGGAGAGGTGATAGTTTATTGCGTTGGGGATCATGGACGACAACTTAAATACTATGCACGACCATGTCACCAAAGGAAATAGGTCGAGGCTTGACTCATCGGTTGAAGTGGCGAGCAACTCTTTGTTGGTAGGAAGCAGCTCTAAAATGGGCCAAATCATGTGTTTCTAAGAGGAGATCCAAATATTGTCGGAGATTTTCCTCAATTCTATCTGAGTCAAAAATCTTAACTCGTGGGTTCGGAACTCCGATATCAACTGGGATAACAGTCTCAGTGCTGAAACACAAGTTATATGGAGTTGCCTCAGTTGGAGTTCGCTCGGTTGTGTGATAGACCCAAAGGACGTTGTGCAACTCTTCTACCCATTGCCCCCAGACTTCTCAAGTTAAGTTTTCAATCCTTTAAGCACCGTACGATTCATCACCTCTACTTGTCCATTTGTATGGGGATGCGCTACAACAGTGTGCACCAACTAAATGTGAAGATCCTTGCAGAATTATGTGAACACCCTTCCAGTGAATTGAGTCCCATTATCAATGATAATATTTGTAGGAAGCCCAAAGCGACAGATGATGTTTTTCCAGACAAACTGTTTTGCATTTGCCTCAGTGATTTTGGCAAGAGGCTCTGCTTCTACCCATTTGGTGAAGTAGTCGACAACTAAGATGATGAATTTCGTTGTCCAGTAGCTATCGGAAATGACCCCATGATATTTACCCCCATTGAGCGAAAGGTCGAGGAATTAAAAAATAAGTGAGTTCCACTGGCGGTGCATGTATAAGATTGGAGTGTAGAAGGCAATTCTTGCATTTTTGCACTAACTCTAATGTATCTTTATTGATCGTGGGCTAGTAGAAGCCTTACCCATTATTTTAAGAGCAAGTACCCTGCCACAAAGATGCTCCCCACATATTCCATAATGGACTTCTCGTAGAGCGTAATCAGCTTCAGATGGAGGAAGACACTTAAGATATAAACCTACAAATGTCTTCTTGATCGTGGGCAAATTGATGTAGTAGTATCATCTGACAGTGTTTCGTCTTTGAGGAAAGAGATGATGGGATCCGTCCAAGATGGCTCCTTTAGGTCATCTATAGACAGTATCTCTCATAGGCCATGGATGCTAGGAAAATATATCTCTTAATTATACCTTATTTTATAGAGATCTTCAGTTATTGAAGTTGTAAGATTAGAGAGGGCATAAGATCAGGTGTTATGCTTCCGAAGTATATGAATGAGCTAGCATGTTTCAATTTGGGCGAGAAGTGTTTTTACCAGATTGAGATACTGCACTAGTTGTGAGTTATGTGTCAAATTCTCCTTCTACTTGGGATGAAATGAGTTGAGAATCAGTGTAGATAATCATGTTTTGTACTTCACAGTTAATGGAAAGCTTTAATTTGGCGACAAGTGCTTAATATTCAACAAGATTATTGATGGCTGAGAATTTCAAATGAAGTCCATACTCCAAAATGTCTTTTTTGGGGAGATGCGTATTATTTCTGCACCAACTCTTGAGTTTTAAGATGCTCCGTCTACATATACTTTCCACTGAGGTGACCGTGGAAGAGAAGAGGGTGGTTCATCAGAAGTAGGCACTGTACACTCTACCACAAAGTCGGCCAACACCTGTGATTTGATGTTTGATTGTGGTAAATAGTGGAAGTCAAATTCTCCTAATTCTACTGACCAATTAACTAATCTTCCCAATGCTTCTGGTCTTTGTAGGATAGCCTTCAAAGGAAGTTGCGTGTAAACATCAATAGTGTGAGCCTGGAAGTACAGACGAAGTCTCCTTGCTGAGAATACCAGGGCTAGTGCAGACTTGTCCATCATCAGATAGCGACTTTCTATATCAGAGAGAACTTTACTGACGTAATATACTAGTTTCTTGATTATGTTTTCTATTCTAACAAGGACAGAGCTTATTGTATGAGGGGAAATAACCAAATAGATATATAACATGCCCCTTGGATGGGTTTTGAGAGAAGAGGAGGTGAAGCCAGATATGCCTTAAGTTGCTTGAAAGCGATCTGACAGTCATTTGTCTATTTAAAATCAGTGTTTCGAGCTCCTCTTAGTATTTTGAAGAATGGAAGATACTTATCTCCAGGATGAGCTAAGAACCGGGATTGGGCGAGTATACAACCATTCAATTGTTGCACCTCCTTGATGTTCCTTGGAGGCACCATCTCTCTCAATGCCTTGATTTTTTCTGGGTTTGCTTCAATCTCACAATGGGTAACCATGTATCCCAAAGACTTCCCTAATGTGACCCTAAAAGCACATTTAGTCGGGTTAAGTTGTAAGTTATACTAACAAAGTTGTTAGAAACACTCCTCCAGTTGAGAAATGTGTTGGGATGCTGCAAGCCTTTTACTAACATGTCATCAACAAAAACCTCCATTTTATGCCTGAGGAGCTCTTTGAAGACCTTGTTCATGAGTCGTTGATAAGTTGCAACAGTATTTTTTAACCGGAATGTAATAACCTGATAACAGTATAAGCCCTTATCTGTTTAAAAAGAGGTGGCCTTCTTGTCCATTGGGTTCATCTTTATTTGATTGTATCTCGAGTATGCCTCCATAAAGCTTAGAATCTCATGTCCAGACGTGGCATCAACGAGTTGATCTATGCGCGGGAGGGGAAAACTATCCTTCGGGCAAGCTTTGTTGAGGTCTGTATAGTCAACACACATTCTCCATGAACCATTAGCTTTTTTCACCATGACGACATTAGCCAGCCATGTAGGATGGTGTACTTCCCATATGAACTTTGCTTCGAGAAGCTTATTGACTTCTTGTTCAATAGCTTGTAAGCGGTCTGAGGCAAAATTGTGCTTCTTCTGGATTACTGGTTTAAAGGTTAGGTCTACCTTTAACGAGTGCATGATTATTTCTGGGTCAACTCCAAACATGTCAGCCGGAGTCCATGTAAAAATGCCTTGGTTCCTTTCGAGAAGATCACATACTCCAACCTTTTCTCATTGGAGAGTAGGGAACCAAGCTGCACTGTTCTCGAGGGATGTTCGTCAGAGAATGGGATTTGAACCAAGTCTTCCATGGGAGAAGCCCGTTGAGATACATCTTCATCTCAAAGATCAAAGTTTTTAATGCTGAGTGTCATTGACGGGAGTGCTGAGTTTGTCTGAGGTAACATGATTGTGTTGTATGTTGATCACCTCGCACGACGTCTATCCTTGCTGGGGTTAGAAACTTGATCTTCAAGTGTGTTACAAAATTCATGACACTAAAGATTGATTACAGTGGTCTCCCGAATATAGCATTATATGCCAACTCTGATTTGACAACGATGAACTGGACAGAGTGAGTTATCTATCGAGGAAATTCTCCCAAGACAACAAGGAGATTTATTGTTCCCTTGACCCTCGATGATCTATTATTAAAACCATATAATCGTCCGGATACAGGTTGAAGAATTTCCCTTGTCAATCCGAAACTAATGAAAGTTGAATAGATCAAGACATTGACAGAGCTCTCATTGTCGATCATGATCCTCTTTACATTATACCAAGGCTCACCAATTCCTACGCTAATGATGAGAGGATCTTGGTGGGGGACTCGAACTCCTTCTAAATCGAAATCATCAAAAGTGATAGGCTCGAGGCCCAATTTCTTCTACATTGGTTCACCAGGTATAATGAAAGGAACTTGATCAATCAGTAATGGGCCTCCAATAATTGTTTGAATTTTGCCTACGACTGGGTGACCCATGTTGCTGTTTTGGTGTATGCTGCCCTCCAGTAGGAGCATTATTGATACCAACTGGTTTGTTTTGTACAAATTGACAAAAATATCCCTGTTTAATTAACATTTCAATCTCTTCCTTAAGCTGCTTACACGCTTCAGTGGAGTTGCCACAACTTCGATGAAAATGACAGTATTGTTCTTGATTCCCTGAGTTAGGTTTTAGGGGGTGAGGCCACTGAACGGCTTGCTCATCTTTGATAGTCATTAAGACGTTAGCACGTGATGTTTTGAGTGGTGTATACTCTTTCTTAGTTTGATACTCACTTAGTTGGCCTGCAGGTTGAGGAAGGAGGTCGCAATTCCTCCATTGTTTAGACTTTCTGTTGCAAAGATTGATTATTATCTCTAGTGTTCTTCTTGCGCTTTCCTCCAAATTTCTCGAACTGCCTTTATGTGCGTTGATGGCCTCATCCATTGTGGTTTGGGCCTCAACACGGTGGACAAGATCGGCATAAGAACGAACTATCTCCCGCATCAGTGATGAGTAAAAAGGCCATAGGTAGAGCCCCCCAAGGAAGACCCCCCTTAGTAATTCAGGCTCCACCTTCGGAATCTGACGGGCTTCAGCAGAAAACCTGTGTAAGTAGTCCTTGAGCAGCTCTCCTTCATTTAGATTAATTCTCGAGAGATGGGATGAATCCTTTATGATCCTTTAATTTGCGATGAACTACTCCTTGAACAGTTTGACAATCTCGTTAAAGGTGTTTATAATGCTCTCTGACAGAGAGTATAACCAGGTTTGAGCTTGTCCTTTAAGAGTAGTCGGAAATACTTGACACTGAAGCTCATCAGAGGCACGTTAAATGTGCAGGATAATTCGATAATGATCAATATGCTCGTAAGGGTCAGTTGTCCCTTCATATGCATTGATGTTTGGAAGTTTAAAGCCTGTTTGGATGGGGTGTTGGAGGACTGCATCCGCTAAGATAGAAGATTCATAGATGTTATGGTGAGCGTAGAAGTGATCCTTTTTCTCTAAGGGGAACTCTTCCAAGATGAGGTGTAATAGTTCATTACGAATGACATTATCTGAAATAATAAGAAGATGTGGCGATGTCAGGTAAGCTACACGAGATAGAAGAGTGGAACTTGTAGTGTCTAGGAGTTCAACATCACGACCTGACAAGTGATGTGTTCCTTCTTGAGGATGTGGACCAGTACAAGTTCTTCCAAGCGGTATGTTTCTCATATATCACGGAGTTAATGGTAAACAAATTTCATCCAATGGTGTAGGCAACGACTATTGAGCCATGCGTAGGAGCTGTAGGATCTCTAGTTGAGACTCGTCCATTCTACACATTTGATCTTCTATTGAAGGACCTGAAACACCTTCGTTGGTGGGATAGCGTCCTCTAGGGCTTAAAGATGAAGAAGCACACTTCCCTTGGCTTCGTGACTGCTCACAAGAATGATGGGTGTTGGAGCGAGATGCTCCATGGTCATAAAAATTGTGTCTGGTGGCCTTGTAGTAAACCGCGTAAGTACTTTAGTTGTGAGATTAAAACTTTCCCACAGACGGTGCCAAACTGATGCATGCTAGAAACGTTGCAGTGGTAGAGTAATGAATTATCATCTTAGCATCGCTCAAGGATTCAACACACACTCAAATGAAAATGAATCAAGTTGTGATGACACCAGAAGTTTTTACGTGAAAAACCCATAAAGGGGAAAAACTACGGATTCAGGCCCAATTGTAAAAATCCACTATAAGTTGATTATTACATATGCCTCTTGTCCCACAGGCGGGAAATGGTTATTAGCTTTCCAAGTTACAATGTCGACTGAGAACATCTAGTCAGCGGTGGTTGACGGTGATCGACGGAGGTTGGCGGTGATCAATGGTAGTCGACAATATTTGATGAAGGGCAGCAGTGGTCGAAGGAGGTCAGAGGTGATCTACGGTGGCCGGTGGTGGTTGACAGAGGTCGGCGGTGGTGGTCTATGGTCAATGGTGGTCGACGACGATCGACGATGGCAGGGATGATGTTGGACTTGAGCTCATTCTCGAAGCCTCAAGTTCTCTCTTAAGCCTCTCCCCCCTCATGGGAAGGGTAGAGCTCTATTTATAGTATTTCGGGTGCAATTAATGCAGGAATATGAACCATTTTGATCAGACGATCCAGAGAGCTTCCCTCGATCAGATGATGTTTGATGGATATTTAAGTGCCTTAACGATATCAGAATTGAGCAATCTTGAGCTCGTTAGATTCGTCTTGTTGAGATGCTCGATTCGACTATGAACTTGTTATATTTGACATCCGTTTGATCTTTCAAATGCCTCTGGAAATCCTTCAAGGGAAGTTTAATGATTTGATATGGGCTTGATTTGACTTGGATTTGACTGACTTTCATATCTTTAAGCCTGTCTCATCGAGCCGATCAGTTTGACTATAAGTTTGCTGAAATCGAAGCTCTGGACAACTCTTAATCGAAGTTTGAATGTTTCTCGTTCAAAAAAATGCCTCGAGATTCATGTCGGATGATGAAAATTTGTTGGTGGCATTAGGGCTGTCAAAAAAGCTCAATGTTCGCTAACAATTCATGTTCGGTTCGTCAATGAGTTCGTGTTCGATTCAATCGGTAAGCAAACAAGACGAACATGAACAATTTTTTTTTATTCGGTTAGTTAAATGAACCAAACACGAACAGTGATGCGTTCGTTCGTGCTCGAATCGTTATCGTTCGAAATATAAAATAGTTTAAAATAATTATATATAAAAAATTTATGATATTTTAAAAAATTAAATTTTATAAATTATAATATATAATAAATTAATAATAATAAGATATTAATATATTATATTAGTAATATACTAATATAGATATTATATATTTATATAATATAAGTTATATAATTAATATAATATATTATT
>NEWO01000277.1:852273-862853 GCA_003013225.1 Phalaenopsis aphrodite | reverse complement strand
GATGAATACTCATGTAGAAGGGGAGTACTTTTGGTTTTTAGGAAATGAAAAGGAAGGGGAGTACTTTTGGTTTTTAGAGAATGAGCTCTCAAACTGTCTCCTCAAAATCTCCAGAAAAAAAATCAGCCATCAATGCTTCCCCCAAAGGGGTATTTATAGCCATCGAGAGGACAGGGGCTCACCGACGATGAGAAAAAAGGGAGGTACTGAGAAACACCCTCGAAGGGTAAGAGATTCATCAAGATTTAAAATAGGGGGTTAACAGATCCATTTGAGCGGGTAAAGCCGTTAAAAACTTGTTACCGGTGAAGCAACCGGCGAGGCAATCAACCACAAGGGTTGGGAAGGAGGAAAATGACCAGAAGACCGACAAGAAAACCTTGAGAATCGGTCAAGAAAAGAAGGGAAGAAGGGATTCGGCTAGGGCACGATTCGGTCCCAAGAGGAGAGGGGAAGCTTCGAGAGAAATGAAAATAAAAAAATGGGGTTTTAAAACCCCTTTTACTAAAAAAATATTTGTTATTTATTTTTTTATTAAAATAAAATATCAAATTTTGTGCAACTCACTTGTGCACAGCGCCCCAACAAATGGGTGTCCTTCCTAGCTAAAATCGACGTTTCGGACGTGACGACGCAGTCTGTTTCATCATCCGGAATCATCAAGACAAATTCGTCAACGATTGCGCCAAATTAACTTCAATTTGCACACAACACGTCATAAAAATTATTTTTTCCTGATCGGAGTCATTCAACGAATAAAAATAAAAAATGTTGACTGGTTCTCGCCTAAATGACAATCATAATAAAACACATTGCTCGTAGTGGCAAGTCAACTCGCACGTGTCAGGGTGTCCACCTATGTCTTTCAAATTCCTATGGGAACTTAACAAGAGTTTCAATATGTTGGCTTTAATCGACTTAATTGGACGTCAAGAATCAGAAACCGTTCATATGAAACTTCAAGGAGCGAAGAAATGACTTGAATTTCTAAATATTTCAGGTCCTGGTCTAGTCCTCTAGAAGAGTCAAATAGAAAACCCTAAGGCTAGATTTTAGATTTTGGGAAGAGGAAAAGAAAGAAAGACCTCAAAATTGAGTTTAACACATTCCTATAGACCATTTTCAACAATCAATTTGGACTTAAAGCAAGCCTAGACCAATCTAGACCAAAGTCTAGCCTAACATGCCCAAAGTGACCAAAATTCCAAAATCCTTCAAATTGAACCCCCAATTGAACTCAAAATCATTTCAATACTTCACCAAAAATCTTCATTATAATCATCTACACAATGTTGATCAATCATTTGGGCTCAAATTCATGGCTAGCCTAACCCAAACGCAACCTTTGGTCATTTAGACCCAAATTGAATCCATATACCAAAATTGGCCTAACCACCCTAAGGACACCAAATTTGTGACTCCACAACCACTAAGCTCTTCCTTTGGACCAGGCTAAACAACACTAAACCCACCCAAACAAGCTAGGAACCAATAGATCCCCAAATCAAGGGATTCATTTTCTTTTTTAGGCCTTAACCACAAAATTTCCCTCATCATCACTAACCCTTGGGGATAAATCATAATTAAGCCTCCCCTTGACTCACTTGACCTCCTGACCACCTCCCCTGGCCCTACCAACCAACCTAGTCACTGGAAAACCCCAAAACTGAGAGCCCCTAGGCCAAATCAAACCCAATCTCAACCTTAGAGGCCACCTCACCCTAATTAACCTTTGGAGCTTCTCAACCCTCCACATAAGCAAGCCTTTGAACCCAAGACCACGCACTGCGCTCCTCTCTTCATCCATGGCTATAAAATGGCCCTTTTACGGACAAGAGAGAGGTTCTGAAATTTTCTGAAGGAGACCCCTCCCATAGCCTCTTTGAGACCTCTTCAGTGCAACTCAATCACTTCCTTGCCCTAATTCCCCTTGCCGGAGTTCAATTTTTGAGCTCAAATCCTTGCCGGAGACAAGATAAAGCTCCCCACACATCCATAGTGCACAAAAATCAAATTTAACTCACCCACGCCTTCACTACAGTGAAAGAAAACAAAGCCCCATCAAACCCTCCTCATAGAGAGCCTCTACTCTAGACTTTGAACAACACCCAAATTTGGCCTTGATCAAATTTGGGTCTAGACCATTCACCACAATTAAAGGCTCAATCTCTAGCCTCCTTGGACCTCCACGAACGTGTCGAGCACCTCTGATTAAAGCTTCCCTTCTCAGAGCAAAGGTATTTAACTTCCTCTCTTCCCAAGCCTATTTTGAATCTCCATTTGATTAGGGTTAGTTTAATGGCATGTTTACCGTATGGATATGTTAGTCTCGCTTAGACGAGTCCATAGGATAAAACCCGAGGTCATTTGGTTGAGAAATGAGTGAGATCTTAGGGTTTTAATGTTAACGGTCACATGTTCACTCTATGTGAGGACGATGACGCGGAGCTGTTGCATCGCACGTGTATCAAATGGAGGGCTCTGATTGCGTCGGATTGGAGCATGGTTCATAAAGCGCGGGCCTAGTCAGCGGCTACATGGAAGGCAACATCCAACCAGAGCGCGCCATTTGTGTTTTCGAAGTCGTCGTATGATTGCGTGGCGCCGCAGGTTTAAATAAAAAAAATAGGGATTTAAATAATTTAGAAAATGCTCCCTAACTTTAAAAATTCATATCTTGGTGTAGAAAAATCAGTGAACAGAGGAGAACAGTGTGAAAATTATTTGAAGTTTATTTGATGCATATATTTATTTTTAAATAATTAAATATTGATTTGAGTATTTTAACTCTTCATGCATGTAGACATTTCACCATGGCTTGATATTTGAGAATGTTGTTGCCTCTGTCATGAGAGGTATTCTCTGATTTTTTCTAAAGTCAGAGAAGACCTCTAGACAGAGAGCCATATTTTTCAAATTTATGTCTATTATTTGCATAAATTAATCATAATAATTAGCATGTTACTTTAAAAAATCCAAAGAAATTTTGAAAGGTTTCTTGTAACCAGAGAATACTTTGGGAAATTTTTCATAGATCAAGTCATTAAGAACACACTTAAATCTCACAAAACCCTATAACACAAAGAAAATTTATTTGGGAAAAATAAACATCTAAATGACTTGATTTTTAATCATCATTGTGACTTAAAGTTCAGAGAAATCCTCATAAAAATTTCAAAATATTTGGAGCTCATTTGATAACTTAACTTGAATTTTTAAGTTAAATGACATTTTTGACATTAAAATAATTTTTAATAATTAAAGTATAACTAAAAAAATTATAAAAATTAGTTTTGGGAGTTTTCTATGATCATAAGAATTTTTTAAAAATAAAATTGTAAATAAAATAAAAACTTCATTTTTAAGCGTATTTTAAATATTTAAGCAATTAAAAATTAATAAAAATCACAAAGTTAATAAAATTCATGAAAATATTCTAAATTATTCTCTATGCACTTAAGAACAATTAGAATATTTTTCCTAATTTTCTAAGTGAAGATCTTGAATTTTAAAGCTTAAAATAATTTTTAAAGGCTAAAAAAATTGAATTTTTCTTAATCTTTCACTTAAAAAATTCTAATAATTCCAAAAAAAATCATAAAAATGTAAAATTTATTTTTCTGGGTTTCTTGACCTCAGAGAGATTTAATAAAAATATAAAACTTGATTTTACACATTAAAAATACTTTATAATTAATTAAATATTTCAAAACTTAAAATAATTTTAGTAAATAAAATAAACTCGAAAAATCATGAAATTTGGGTCAAGTGTTTCTCTGGTCTAGGTCTACCTCCAGTAAAAATTTCAATGGATTAGGCTTTGTCTTGGTCAAATTGTTGAATTTTCTTTAAAAAATCTCATTGCATATAAATAATAATATAAATTAAATTAAAATTTGAAAAATCACAATTTCTCCTCTGATGTGTTAATTTACCCATGAGAAAGGTGGGATGAAAACTTCAAAGTCATTTGAATTAAATTTGATAAATTATGAAGTAATAAAGCCTTAGGGGGAAAAGTGTAATTTTAGAAATTTAGTCTTAATTAACATTTAGACTTAATTCAAGAAATGAAAATGGGCATCCTTTGATCTTAATTAATATATTAGGATGAATGAAATACAAGGGATTAATTGGTAGAAACCAATCTCACTTTTTCCAATTAAAAGATAAATTTGAAATTTCTTAGACGATTAAAATTCGAGAGTACCAAATTGTATGATCCTATATTTAGGGGTATAGTTTTGGGTTTTAATAACTCACTAATTTAATACCCCTATGTGGTGTTCAAGTGACATTCAAATGTTTTGATGAAGAATTATTATCACTTAAAATTTAATCTCTTTCAAAATGACTATGACATCCACTAGGATCTTAAGGGCTTGGTAATGACCTAAGCTGAATCAAATTTGACTAAATGAGGATTAGAAAAGTGAACGTAACTAGAAATTGAACAATACAAGCCCAAGTTAAAATCAAAATTGGCTAAGTGTCTTAATAGCACTAACTTGCCCCTTTAAGGGTCTTCACCTACATAACTCTCAAATTAAATGACAAATGATAATCACCCTACTCTTAGGGATAATTGAAACATCATTGTTTATTGAACACTAGAAATATTTACAGAATGAATTATTAAGCAACATAATAAGTTTAAATAATCTTGAGACTTTTCACAAGACAGAGAGAGGGAAGCATGGACCTGTTTCTTCCTCCCAATCTGTTGGATACCTCTGAAATCTACTAAACATAGTATGTTTTGCTTAATGAAACCATCCTCAAATGAATTAATCGAGGCTCACTTAGATATGATTTAAAATTTGGTAGATCACCGAAACCTTATTTCTCCACTTTACATAAAATGTCCTTAAATGCATTTTGAGTTTTAATAGGAGATGACAGGAAAACCATCCATGTACGCTTTTAATGATTTCGATTCCGGTGACCGATAGCTTCTTACGGGCAACTCCTTAACCAAAAATAGTGCTGATATCTTCATGAAAGGGACACCATATTTATAGTGATAGGTCGTTATACAATTACAATTAGTACCCTTAAGATTTGTAGATACGACAAGGTTATTTCAAACTAATTATAAATATTGCTCTGAGTTTCTTGGATGTGGTCCGGTGTCTATTAAGCTAAGAGGCCATCAAGCCAGACTACTATTAAGCCGGGTGGTAGTGAGGTCGGACATCCCTCCATGCAGTTGCTCGTTGAGGGTTTCTGTCTACCGCTCCAAAACTGGAGAATGTGTTTTCACGTCCTTGGTCTATTTGGGCTGGATGGAGCCTGTTTTGTCCGACTGGATCTAGCAAGGAGATTCCTCAAAGGGATTATTTATCCTTTATCCGTCCGAGCTATACTTTTTTTTCGTTACATTGGGTGTTTGCCGACTGAGCATACGGTCCTCGACCATCCTTGACAGGTCTAACGAGGCTACGCCATCACTTCCACCATTCGTGGGATGTCTTTGCGATTCATGCTAACACATTTTTAATGTACATGCACCATCATCAATATGTTGCCACCAACAACTAATGACATATTTTGTACTTTATAAACTTTGTTTCTTATCAAATCAAATAATAATCTCCTATACTTATGATATATTCAATTGCACAACTCAAATATTTTTAATAGAGTTTTTTACTTAAACAATTCTTATATATTTACATATCCAACATCAAAATTTTTAAATTTATATTTATAACACTTTATTAGAATAAATTTATTCATGAACATATATACACATTTCTTTTAAATAAGTGATAATGATTTTTTAAATAAATATTAAAATTTATGCATTAGATATATAAATGATGAGAATTATATGGCAAGTATGTAGCACCATATTTTATATTACAATATTTATTAGCAAATTTAATCAAAATACACAGGCACACTGTCTCCGGTCCCTAACCACGGGGGGCTGAACATATTTCATAAATATTATATACAAATAGCTAACAACATTAAAGTTCATCCGTCGTCATTCATTTAAAGTAGGCGAGAAAAAGCGAATCGTCATTAAATGTAATGGAAACTTAATTTCATTTTTTTTTTAAAGAATAGTTGTAATATGAATGGGAAATATTTGAGTACATATTATGCACGAAGAGTTTAGGGCGCATAATAATCCTGCAATAATCGTGAGGTTATTAGAAGATTATTGAAAATTTATTGAGATATTAGTTTTAATGAATTATAACTATAATAGTTTTTTAATAATTATCACGAGTTTTATTTATATGTTATTCATAATTTTTGCGGATTTTATTTAGATGTCATTCATAAATTATTATGAGGATATTGTCAGATTAATAGAGGACCCACGTAGATGCGTGCATATGAACGAAAAAATATTATATCAGGAGTCCGCACGTAGAGTTACGTGCGAATATTTCTCTCGTATTATGCAGATGTTATTGTGTGTTATTCAGGTGTTATTGTATGTTGTTCAGGTGTTATTGTGTTATGAGAATATTCTCGGTATTATAATAACACAATAAAACATCAATAATACTTGAATAACACACAATAACACCTGAATAATATATAATAACACTTGAATAATATGAGAAGAATATTTTTTATCTTATTGAATCCATGAACTCCACGATCTGATTTTATTGGACTCAGGTGATACTAATATTTTTTTCATATGAACAGACATGACTCTGCGTACATATATATGAACATACTTGACCCGACGTTGAAATCATAAATAAAAATTACGCGAATCTGAGAAACGTGAAGCTGGTCGAGGAAGAAGACGACGGTGCGAGTCTCCATCTAGCTTTTACGGCAATCTGATACCATTTTTGGAGGAAAAAAAATCAACACTTCGCTATCACTCTACCCCAACTCCGCCGCCGCCGGCGTTGCATAACCTAGACGGATAATTTCTGCTACGGCAGCCATCTCCGATAGAGACCCTAGCTCAGGTGATGGCATCGTCCGTTGATCCTGCTTCCCCGCACTCCGGCGAGGCTGTCCGTAATCTCTCTTCTTCTTGGTCGAATGTTTCCCGTGGTGAGCTTGAGCCGAGCTCCTTTGCCACCCCTCTTTCCTCGCCGTCGGTCTTACCGATAGCTTCAACGGAGATAACAGGACGATCGCCGCGGAAGGTGTCGGGGGGCTCGGGACCGGCGCTGTCATCTGTGGGTTCCGAGCATGGTGTTAGCGGCAATGCCGCTGACGCGGTTTTAAGTCCCATGGGGAAGAAGACTGCTTGGAAATTTCAATCGAACGGTACGATCGAGACGGGATCCATTATGGACACTGTTTCGTGGCCCGCACTCTCCGAGTCTGCCAAGTATTCACCGAAATCAGTCTCTTCTGATCTCTTGAAGCCCGTCGCCGATGTGTCGAACTTTACTCCGCCGGTGAGATGACTAGCAATTTGTTTCAAGTTTACTCAATTTTAAAAAATAAAATCGAGAAGCGCAGGATCGCTGCTTTTATTTCCGTTCATGCTGATTACTTTTTTTTTTTTTTGGGGTAGTCCGCGGCATTGTCTCATTCCTCGAAGCTAGTTTTGAGTAATCAAAACTCTGGCTCTAGTCAAAATCCCGAATCTCCAGCCCGTCAAAAATCCATGAAGCGTGGCGCTGATACTGGCGGTAGCATGAGCAGCTCCGGATCATTTAATGGCGGAGTTGCCATGCCATCTTCCTTGCAGGTCTCGGAGGCAAACCAGTTAGTGCCAGGCAAACAACCCTCTTTAGGTTTTCTTACTAGTAAGGGCCTCCAAAGTAAGAACTATAGCAACATCAATAATGAGAAGGATCATGGCTCCAAGGCTGGTGGATTTTCTCCCCAACCCTATGGTGGGAATGAACATCAACGAGGCCATGGAGGTGTTAGAAGGGGCAGCACAGGCCACCATAGCAATTATGGCAACAAGCGGGAATCGGAGCGTGGAGGCTACGAGTGGAGTCGTCAGAATTTAGGTAGAGATGTCCACATGCAGCAGTCGCATAAGCAGCTAGCTGTTCGACCCATACAAAGGCCTCCGTCGATTGTTGTAGCGCCCTTTATTGCTCCTCCTCAACCTCTTAGGCCTTTTTCCAATCATTTTGGTTTTCCGGGTAAATGACAATTTTTTAGTTATAGAATTGTAGATTGCGTCTTATCTGACTGTATTCATCCTCGTCATTGGGGAACTTATTGGGTTTGATCTTCTTAATAGATTTTCCGTCTCCCGTTTACTATGTTGCCGCCCCTCCTCTTCCGGAGCCCTTTAGAGGCGTCCCATTTGCTCCTCAGGCAAGCCTAGCTCCACAAGTGATGTTTTTTCCCACACCAGATCCTCAACGTGCTATGCTGCTAAAACAAATCGAGTATTATTTTAGGTATGCATAAAAGTTTCTTTGTCTTCATACTTATGGCTATGTATAACTAGTGAAGTTACCTATCCCTTCTGTCTTCAGCCCGGAAAATTTGTGTAAAGACATATACTTGCGGCAGAATATGGATGAACAAGGTTGGGTTCCTATATCCTTGATAGCTGGATTCAACAGAGTGAGTTGTTTGGCTATTTCTGAGCTCCTCAGTATGCATGTGCCTTTCTTAACTTTGTGACTGTTTTTTGAATATTGAAATGCAACATACAAGTGATTGTAGGTTTTTCTTGCAAAGACTGATGTTTCACACACACATATACACGTATACACAGACACGCGCACGCGCGCACACATACATACAAATATATATATATATATATATATATANTTTCTATGCACTTAAGAATAATTAGAATATTTTTTCTAATTTTTTAAGTGAAGATATTGAATTTTAAAGCTTAAAATAATTTTTAAAGGCTAAAAAAAATGAATTTTTCTTAATCTTACACTTAAAAAAATTCTAATAATTCCAAAAAAAATTATAAAAATGTAAAATTTATTTCTCTAGGTTTCTTGACCTCAGAGAGATTTAATAAAAATATAAAACTTGATTTTCCACATTAAAAATACTTTATAATTAATTAAATATTTCAAAACTTAAAATAATTTTAATAAATAAAATAAACTCGAAAAATCATGAAATTTGGGCCAAGTATTTCTCTGGTCTAGGTCTACCTCCAGTAAAAAATTCAATGGATTAGGCTTTGCCTTGGTCAAATTATTGAATTTTCTTTAAAAAATTTCATTTATGCATATAAATAATAATATAAATTAAATTAAAATTTGAAAAATCACATTTTCTCCTCTGATGTGTTAATTTACCCATGAGAAAGGTGGGACGAAAACTACAAAGTCATTTGAATTAAATTTGATAAATTATGAAGTGATAAAGCCTTAAGGGCAAAAGTGTAATTTTAGAAATTTAGCCTTAATTAACATTTAGGCTTAATTCAAGAAATGAAAATGGGCATCCTTTGAACTTAATTAATATATTTGGATGATTGAAACACAACGGATTAATTGGTAGAAACCAATCTCACTTTTTCCAATTAAAAGATAAATTTGAAATTTCCTAGACGATTAAAATTTAGGAGTACCAAATTGTATGATCCTATATTTAGGGGTATAATTTTGGGTTTTAATAACTCACTATTTTAATACCCCTATCTGGTGTTCAAGTGACATTCAAATGTTTTGATGACGAATTATTATCACTTAAAATTTCATCTCTTTTAAAATGACTAAGACATCCACTAGGATCTTAAAGGCTTAGTAGTGACCTAAGCTGAATCAAATTTGACTAAATGAGGATTAGAAAAGTGAATGTAACTAGAAATTGAGCACTACAAGTCCAAGTTAAAACCAAAATTAGCTAAGTGTCTTAATAACACTAACTTGCCCCTTTAAGGGACTTCACCCACATAACTCTCAAATTAAATGACAAATGATAATCGCCCTACTCTTAGGGATAATTGAAACATCATTGTTCATTGAACACTAGAAATATTTACAGAATGAATTATTAAGCAACATAATAAGTTTAAATGAGCTCGAGACTTTTCACAAGGTAGAGAGAGGGAAGCATGGACCTGCTTCTTCCTCCAAATCTGTTGGATACCTCGGAGATCTACTAAACATAGTATGTTTTGCTTAATGAAACCATCCTCAAATGAATTAATAGAGGCTCACTAAGATATGATTTAGGATTTGGTAGATCACCGAAATCTTATTTCTCCACTTTACATAAAATGTCCTTAAATGCATTTTGAGTTTTAATAGGAGATGACAGGAAAACCATCCATGTACGCTTTTATTGATTTTGATTCCGGTGACCGACAGCTTCTTACGGGCAACTCCTTAACAAAAAATAGTGCTGACATCTTCATGAAAGGGACACCATATTTATAGTGATAGGTCGTTATACAATTACAAACAGTACCCTTAGATTTGTAGATACGACAGGGTTATTTCAAACTATTTATAAATATTGCCCTGAGTTCCTTGGATGTGGTCCGGTGTCTATCAAGCTAAGAGGTCATCAAGCCAGACTACTATTAAGCTGGGTGGTAGTGAGGTCGGGCATCCCACCATGCAGTTGCTCATTGAGGGTTTCTGTCTACCGCTCCGAAACTGGAGAATGTGTTTTCACGTCCTTGGTTTATTTGGGCTGGA
>NEWO01000277.1:826834-839387 GCA_003013225.1 Phalaenopsis aphrodite | reverse complement strand
TTACTTTTATTTTCTATTATTAGGAGATAGAGTTGAGGTTCAAAAGATTTTAACAATATTTTTCATACAGTTAATAACACCTAAATTGAGAATTTAGGTTTGGGAATGTGTAAGCAAGAGCATGATCTAGATCGCTTTTCCAAAGAATTGAGTAAATTCCTTAACTTGTTAATTTCTTTCGAGTTGACTCTATCTATATCCACAAAAGAGGCCTGTTATTTCTTATTCCTTTCTTTGTTTCCATCATAGTCTTGGGTTTCTCGTGAAGTTTTCAGCTTTTCTTTTTGATGTATCCTTTCTCTTACAATAGTTGCATCAAAGATTACCTTTGAGGGGAAGGTTTTGTTTTTATTTGGGAGAATAATCTATAATAGCAAATCCCTTACCCAGGGTTTAGTGGTTTTGATGTTATATTTTTCAGAGACAGGATTATTAAACATCTTGATTCTTCCTTTTTCAGCTTGTATAATGGAGAAAATCTCATTTAGAGAAGGGAGGTTTTTTCTACTTAAGATTTAGAATTGAAGTTGATCAAATTCCCTATTAAGTTTTGTAGGAAACTCAAATACTCTTTCTCTTTCCACAAATTGCTTGAGGGACCAGTTCAAGCCAAAAACTTTCATGACATCAAAATATTCAATGACAAAATATTACTTTGTTTAGTTGTGGGTAGTTTTGTTTTGATCTCATAGATAAGTGTCACATCATTAACTTTTGAGTAAGTTTGTTTGATAAATTTTCAAACCTCTTTTACATTTGATAGGGACATCTACGACTCATTGATTTCCGACATGATATTCCACAACCATGTCATTATCATAGAATCCATTTATTTCCAAGTTATATTCTTTCTACTTTTGGCTCTAGAGGTAGATCCACAAGATGGATCTTTCCTTTTCCTTTCAGAAATATTTTCATGATTTGAGAACACTTCAGATAATATCTCCCATCCAAGCGATGTAAGGTTTGAAATTCCTAGAGTTTTCATTTAGTTTGATTTTCACCATTCATTTAGGTCAACTCTTTGGAAGGGAAGTCAAATATGTCAGACATTGCGAGGTGAAGTCTGATTGGAAAGGGATTGGAGACTAAGCCAGGATGCAATCCCTACGAGGGCCTGGCTTGCTCGCAGAGGCCTCACCGATGTTACTACTTGCCCCTGAGGATGCTAGAACATTGAGGCTGGAACCATATTATCACGAATTGTTTGTTTTTTTGCAGGGTATGAGATGCATTGGGGCTGTGTGACGTTACCTTCCCACTTTCTACAACCTCAACGATGCCTTCTCACGACACGACAAGCAAAATTACAAAAGCTTATTGTTTCTGCTATGCAATCCACCATTGTGGGTGAGCATGTAACGCCAAAACACACAACAAGACCCACACGCCAACGATCATTGCTGCAACTGTTCTTAAGGCGCTTACGACGACACATATTTTCTTTTTTGGGAGCAGTGGGATGTTCCGGGTCGGTCCACTCTACTTTCTGGCATCCTCCCCCCCCCCGAATGGATTAAAGTGAATATTGACGACTCTCTTCTTCCCTCTAGGTCGTTCGACACAAGAGTTATTTTGCGTGATGAATGGGGTCTCGACATTGTTGCCACCGGGCATCATTTTGAGCATTGGGATAGTGCCCAAGTGGAGCTTCAAGCTATCAATTCCATTCAAAGTATTTGCCAACTGTCGATGCTCAAATGCAAGGGCATTATCATTGAAGGGGACAATGCCAACATTATGCAATATTTGAGATCTACCATCAAATAGACGTTTGGAGCCAACGACCGCCTGAAGCATCGAACTTAGCTATTCTTTTGAACTTGAAGGAAGCTTTATTTTTTTTGCACACCTAGGGAATGTAATAGGGCGGCTCATTTTTGTGCCAAGCGCGTCCTTAGTGACCCTTTCTTTTGATACATGTAGATGATGATAGGGAGCTTTCTTCTATACTTGTACATGATCGGTTTTATTTTTGTACATGATAGATGCACACGTGCATAACTTTGTAACTTTTTGATCATTTAATGCAAAATGCAACATTTTAAGGGAAGGGATTGGAGGAGTTTAAAGAACAAATGTTGGAAGCAGAAAATCCTGACTTCGATATGATATCATAAAGAAGAATAAGTGGTTGGAAAGGTTTAGCTTGTTCATTCTTTCAATGGGTACTTATATGTAAAACTATAAATTAAAAATAATAAATAATTACATAAAATAAGTATTTTGCTATCAGTCGTATGATTATTTAGTGATCTCTGATTGATGTCAAGGGAGCAACCGTGGTTTTTTTTAATTATTATTATTTATTGTATATGAACCATCTAATTTTTCTCATCTAGACTTTATTGTTTGAACGTGTCTTCAACATTTTTTAACCCTATTCCTTCATAAATATTAAGTGGTACTAATATATATTTTGCTTCAACACTTTTTTTGAAATTACAGATTATTTTATACTTTTTATATGGCTAAGTTTCCTCATAAATACGATAGGTAGAGGCGAGTCTTCATTAGGATGCGTCTCAAACATCATCAGTTTCTGTGATTTATTTTTAGTGGATGAATTTTTAAACAACATGCTTATTGTTGGTATTATCTTGAGGTATTTTAGAATACGGTTACTGGCTTCTATGTGATTTTCAATAGGTTTTTTCATATTTAGTTTTGCAATACTGACAGGGAAACTAATATTGTGTGTGTGTGTGTGAGAGAGAGAGAGAGAGAGACGAGTTTATAAAAGCATTGATATTTATCTTTATCAATGGGCTTGCTGTTGGTGGTAAGTCGCACAATTTTTTTTGGGTCTATTGGAGTTTTTGAAGGCTTGCATCCAAGGCGACTCTTCACTGTTTTGGCCTTGCACTATTTCTCACTTGTTGCTTCATGCGCTTTGGTTTTCAACCCTTCACTGCTCACGATCACGCTTTTTATTCAACAAGTTCTGGTTGTGGCAATTAGGAATCGTTAAAGATAAGTAAAAAGGTATAATATTTACATTTTCTTAAAATACCCTCCTACCACACCTCCATCAGCTTTGTGCGCACTTTTCAATAAATAATATAGCAAATTTAATTGGACTTTTTTGGATCATATTTAAGGAGCCAAGAGACTAGTTTGAATTTATTAGACTGTTTAAGCTAAGATGACTGCCCCACCTCTCTACAAAAAAAAAAAAAAACCCAGAGAGATCATTTTAACTTTTTCCTCAATAGGTTCCTATCTAGACTGTTGGATTACAAAAGTCTAATGATTTTTAGTTGAAAGTAGTTTTCCATTCATGCCGCACCATTTAAACAATCCGTCATGAGCCTTGAAAGCAGTATTCCATTCATCACCAACTCATATACGAATTTAGTGATATCCACTCTGCAGGTCTAGCTCTGAGAATATGATAACCTCTTGCAATTTATCAAACATATCTTCCAGGCGGGGAAGATTAAACCTGTATTTGATGGTTTTCTTGTTGATTGAGCAGCTGTCCACACACAATCTCCATTTATCATCTTTTTTGGCACCACTAGAGCGGGGACAACGCATGGGCTCATACTATATGACTTCTGAATTTCTTTGAGAGTAGATCTTCTCCAATTTCATGCAATATTTCCTGTTTTTTTGGTTTCATTTTATAGTGAGGAAAATTTGGCAAAGAAGAACCAGAAACTAAATCAATTTGGTGTTGAATATCTCATTGTGGCGGAAGTTGGCTCAGCAGATCAGATGGAGTGATATCAACAAACTGTTTTAGCAATATCTGTACTTTCACATGCATCTGAACATTACTCAGATTTTGTTCTGTGACTCATAGACTTAGAAGCTTTGGATCTTCCCTGCAATTTGAAAGGAATTGAGTATTCAGAATGTGCGATAAGGTTGCATTTTTTAAAACCTCTTTGAGCTTAATTGGAGTAGGCAACAAATAGATTCGTCTTCCCTTCTAGTCGAGCACATAATATTCTCTCGGCAATATATCGTGCACCCATATTGAATTTTCAATGCATACCCAGAATTACATGACTGACATCCATATCAAATAAATGACAGTAAATATAACAAGCATAATGATTGCTTTTAAAGAAGTTTGCCTTGCAAATTTTATTAACCTGCACTTCTATTCCCTTCTATTCCCTTCTTAAACCAATTGAATTTGTAAGGATGACAGTCCTTGGAAGTTTTTAATTCAAGAGCTTTAACCTCCTTACTTGAAATCACGTTTTCAGTACAACCACTATTAATTAATAGATTGCATACTCTGCCATGTATTGTGCAAAGAGTGTGGAAAATAGCATGTCGTAGTAAAGTTATGGGCTACCTTGGGGCGATAAGGATTCTTTCCAAAATACACAAGTGTAACTCTCGCACTTCTTCAGAAGTATCTTCAATGACTTGCATCTAATACAGACAATCACTACTATTGTCCACCACTTTTCCCTCAAGGAGATGCATCTGCTTCCTCTGTGGACACTAGTTTGATCGGTGATCCGGCTGGAAACATCTGAAGCATATGGATGGTCCCGGTTTACTTTTTAAGTATTATCACACTGCTATAGTGGTTTGGTTGAGGATTTGAAATCATTATCAACAGCCATTGGTTCCTTGGAGGACTGAAGGTTGCTTCCCTTTCCGGGAATATTAACGAGTTTGCTTTCATCAGCCCCAAAGGTACTCATTTCAAGTTTATCCTGTATTGATTATTTCAAACCTCCACTGTGTCATACTATAAGCTATTGTTGATTTTCCAGCAAATTTTGATGAGTGCTCAACATGTAAAATTCTTCAGTATAAGCTCCAACAGAACGAGTGCGTTGTGAACACCTTTGATATTGTATATACAAGAGCTGTTCATAGTTGGTAGGCAGGAAATGGTTGTGCAACAATTACTTCATTTTCTCTAGGTTTTGACGCTGCCCTTTCCTTCCCGACAATGTGTTTGAGTGAGCTGAATTCACCAAGCTACATCACCTCCTTCCAATTTGCACGCAATATATTTCACCTGCCTTTCGGGATATATATCCATGTATTCAAAGAATGATTTTATGGAGTATTCCCAGTCTAACTAATTCTCACTATGAAGGTGACAATCAAACAAGGGGTTGTCTAGCTTGAGCTTGGAATCCCCTCGCATCAAATAGTGGTAATTCTTCAACTGATTTTGAATCAGAAGGAAGGTTTGGTTGTCTTGGTAAAGGTTCCTCTCTGGAATCAAGATGCCCGGAAAGCACCGAATAATTGGAACGTCGGGGCCTTCTACAATCATGATTTTCCAAACTAGCAGCTTCCCCCACAAAAATAGTGACTGGGATGACCAGTGTGGTTGTCCGCAAGGGTCTGCCATTGATCCTAGAAGCTTGAAACTCTTGCCTCATTTCTAGCATAAACTGCTGAAATTGCTAAATTAAGATTTCAAGTTTTTGCTCCATGGCACTCTAAGCTTCTTGCAGCGTTTACCTTGCACAATCATTTTTGCTTCTCTCGACCATGTCTTTGATTCCAACAATGGTGTAGCACCTGAGAGGAGGCAGACAAATGGAAAGAAAAAGGCAGAACAAATATCTGTTGTAACAATATCTTCCAGCTATAATAGAGGATTATATACATCCCCGTAAAGATAGCTCAACACTACTAATAAAAGTAGTCAATTTCATTCACGGAGCATGGCGTCGTCGATGAAGTAGAGGAAGAGGAATCAAAGGAGAATCTAGAGAAGGAACATCAACTCTAAAGAGATAAGGGAGAGATGCTAGTCCTATAGAGAGTCCTGCGGATAGAGCCGGAGACGGACCATTCATGACCGAGGCACAATATTTTTTGAATAAAGTGTACAGTGAAGGGCAAAGCTTGTAGTTTGATTATCGACGGTGGAAGCTGTGAGAATGTAATATCCATGCTGATGGTGAAGAAATTGGGGTTGGCTACACAGTCCAACTCCCTTGCTTCATTGTAAAGGGGAAATAAGTAGCAAGTGGATCAATAGTGTATGATTGAATTTTCGATTGAGGATCAACTACACTAGCAAATGTGGTGTGCGTGGTTTCTATGGATGCGTGCCATATTCTGTTTGGAAGGCCATGACAGTTCGATTGCGAGACCCAACACGATGACTTCTAGAATACTTATTGATTTAAAAAGGATGCAAGACACATCGTGCTTTTAACCGTTAAGGATGCGAGATACATATACATCACAAAGGAGACAATAGTCCCGAGATCCACCTTCATGCGGTTGGTCCAAGATGCTCCAGTGGCAATAGCGTTGGTCTTACTAGAGGGAATTAAGGAAGAGAATGAGATATCAACACCTAAATAACCACTACTATGTGACTTCTAGGATGTGATGAGCGATAGTAATCCAGAGGGATTGCCGCCACTGAGGAACATTCAACACTCCCTCGATCTCATACCCGGGTTAGTGTTACCAAATATGCATGCCTACAGATTGTGAACTACATAACACGAGCTGCAGCGACAGGTACAAGATCTTGCCAAGGGAGGGTTGGTCAGAGAGTATACCAGCCCTTGTGCTGTCCTGTCTTGATGGTGCCCAAGAAAGACATATCGTGGAGGTTGTTCATTGTTTGTAGGGACACCAACAAGATTACTATTAAGTACTAGTTTCTTATACCTTTCTTAGATGATCTCTTGGATCAATTGCACGGAGCCATTGTTTTTTTCCAAAATCGACTTACGTAGTGAGTACCCCAAATTGGGATGAGGCAGGGAACGAGTGGAAAACCACTTTCTAGATGCGAGATGGATTATACAAGTGGATAGTTATGTCTTTTGGATTGTCTATTGCGCCCAACAATTTCATGAGTTTGATGAATTAGGTGTTCCAAGTTCACATTAAAAAATTCATGGTGGTGTATTTCAACGACATTCTGGTATACAACAGATCCAAGGAGGAGCACTTACAACACGTAAGGACGATCTTTGAGCTTTTGCGATCAGAAAAATTATACACCCATCCGAAGAAGTGTCACTTTCTAACAACACATGTATATTTTTTGGGTTATATTGTGTCTAGCAGAGACATTCATTTGAATCTTACATAGATCGAAGCCACTGTGAGCTAGACCGCACTGCAGTCTTTTATCATGTTAAGACAGTTTCTAGGACTGTCATCATTTTATAAGCGATTTATCAGGATCTTCAATACCATCACTGCTCTCCTAACAACTTTTATAAGGATAGAAATTTCAGTAAACAAATGCAGCTCATATAAGTTTCAACACATTAAAGGAGAAGGTGACTTTGGCACCCGTTTTGGCATGAACGAATTTCAATCAGTTGTTCAAGGTAGATTGTGATGCATCTAACATGGGGATAGGAGTAGTGTCAAGCAAAGGAGGCCACCCTATAGCCTTCTTCAATGAGAAGTAGAATGAATCCAGCATATAATATTCAACGTACAACAATGAGTTCTATGCTATTATGAGAGTTCTCGATCACTGGAGCCACTACATACTGAAGAGAAAGTTCGCTTTATTCATGGATCATGCGGCTTTGAAATTGTTAAATAGCTAGAAAAAACTGAAGGATCGACACATATCGTGGGTGAAGTTCTTAGCATTGTTCCAGTTCATGTTCAAGCATAAGGCGGGGAGCTAGAATCGTGTAGCAGACACATCGAGTCATTGTCACTTGTTGATCACGACGATGCAGGCTCGAGTCGTAAGCTTTGAGGTAGTAAAAAAACTGTACGGGACAGTTGAGGACTTTAGGAAAATCTGGGGGCGGTCAGTAGAAGCCTACTGAGCAGTACTTGTTCTGTCAGAGTAAGTTGTGTATTCCTAGTTTGCTAGGGTGTCCATTGTTCAAGAAAACTACAATGGAGGATTGCTTGGACATTTTGGTAGGGATAAGTCTCTCTCACTTGTGAGAGAACACTTCTTTTGGCCTTGATCGATGAGAAATGGGGAGTCGCACATCAGGTAATGCTATATTTGTCTTGTGGCCAAAACCAGGGTACAAAATGCAAGACTATATACCCCATTACAAGTACCGGAGGCCCCGTGGGTGGATGTTAGCATGAATTTTGTGGTTGGTCTCTGGAGGATACATCAGAATAATAACTCCATGATGGTTTTGCTGGATCAATTCTCGTAGGTGATGTCTTTAGTACCTTTCCACCGGATGTTGGATGCATCACATGTTGCTGATTTGTATTTCATGGAGATTCTGAGACTATAAGAAATACCCAAGGCTATCGCTTCTGATAGGAACTTCAAGTTTCTGAGTCACTTTTGGAGGATCATATGGGGAAAGTAGGCACTAAGCTTCATTTTAGTTTAGTAGCCCATTGACGGACGGTAAGTTGGAGGTAATGATTAGGAGTTTGGGGAATTTGTTGAGGTGCTTTGTTGGAAGGAATATTAAATAGTGAAATTTGATTCTAGGTCAAGCCTAGTTTAATTATAATAGATCCGTGAGTCCGACTACGAGGCACACCCCATTTGAGATTGTGTTTGAGTGCAACATTCTAACTCCACTTGACTTGACACTACTCATACCGACATCAGAGATTAATGAGGATATCAAGGATCGGGTGCAAGAGATTTAAAAGCTCCGCAAGGAGGTTGGGAAGGAGATCACTAAATAGACTTGCCAAGTACTGGACATAGAGAAATAAGAATAAGAATGTGACTTTTCAAGAAGGGGACTTAGTGTGGATATGGTTGAAGAAATAAATAGTTCCAGTGGGAGCATTCTGAAAATTCAAGCTTAGAATAGATGAACCTTTCAGAATACTTTGGAAGCTTAATGACAATGCATATAAGATCGACCTCCTAGGGCTACAATATCTTCATTACGTTGTAACGGATTTGACATCGTACAACGAGGAGCTAACAATTTTGACGAATGAAGTCAGAGCTCTCTCAACCTCAAGGGACTGGCGTGGGGGCTGGGGGCTTGAACTGTCTAAACCGGCTCAACTGGGAGGCTGAACGAGACCTACCTTGCTTACGGTTGGACAGTCTCCCAAGATGAGTGGTTCCCTTCCTTTCATTTATTCGTTATTTTAAATATGTTATTTTCTGTGTTAGGGTTTAGTTTTTGTTGATTTCAGAATTCTTGCCGTCAGCATTTCACCCTTGTTAGGGTTATATTCAAGGTCAGGTGGTGCTCCGATTGTATCCTGCTCCAAGGTGGTGACTATTTCCACATTGCCTCCCCTCCCTTGCTCACTATCATCTTCCCCTATCCTTTCATGTTCTTGCAGCCGACAACCCTTCCTGCACCCCCACCTGTTGCTGGCAACCCTTCTTGCACGCCCACTTCCTGCCACTAGCCTTTCCTGCACCGCACCCCTACCTGTTGTCGCCAGGCCCTTCTGCACCCCAACCCACTGTTGCCAACCCATCCAACACCTTAGGTTGTAAATGAAATAATGCACTCAAAGAACAACTCGATCTCTGCTCAATTAAGACTCGATCATGTTCGTTCAAATTAGTAAAATAAACAAGCTTGGATAATTTTTAAAAACTCAAATTATAAATGAACTAAATATGAACATATCCAATCTTCATTTATCTTCGCAAATAAACTCTCTTGTTGTTCAAAAAGTTGTTAAATATTCAATATTAGACTCGAATATAGCTTGCATCAAAGGTGATATATTATTTAAATAAAATATGATTTGTTAGAATTTATTTATTTATAGAATTAGTAGTAAAATATTATTATATCAATGATATTATTGGATTAATTATTAGTTTTATATTTATTTATTATCAATTATTAACTAGTTGAAAATTAACATGATGAGAGTTTGAAAGTGAACGCCATTTTTTGCTCATTCTCTTTTATTATGCTTGATTTGGCTGTTTTTTATTTTTTTCAATTATTTCTGCATTTGATGAATGATTTCGCATTATTTCTTACCTTGTAACACTAGTTCATTTAGAGTTTTTTTGCTTTTCTTTCATTATTTTTTTCTCTAAAATTCATTCTTTTAAGAATATATTTTTTAAAAACATTAGATGACAACATGTAAGTTAGTTCTGTTGCTTATATTATTCATTCGATTGTTTATTTATTTAAATTTATAAAATTATTTAATATACATCTTTTATAAAAATCCATATACTTGTTTCAAATTTTTAGCTCGTTTAAGTATTCATTCACATAAATAAATCAAGTTCAAACATTAAAAAATCTAAAAAAATTAAGCTTGAATAATATGTGAAAGCTCGAAATAAGCTCAAGTCGGACATGAACAACATATAATAGTACCAAACCAAGTCCAAACTATGATCTGCTTGGTTCGATTCGACTCTATTGCAGCCCTGTCAGCATCACCATCTGCCGCCACCTGTCCTTCCCACACCCCAACCTGCTGCCACCACCCCTTCCAACAACCCTATATATTGCCGCAACATCCTAGACTGCCTCCAACCAGCTGCAGAGCCGGTTTCACTACTTTCGTCCTCGCCCTAGGGTCTCATTTGTGCTTTTTGCTATTTTATTTCTGTTTTAAGAACCTTTGTTGTGATTCTTTTGAATTTTCAACAATAATATTCACATTATGTTTTCTTTCAGTTAACTCTAGTATCATATAGGCATAGTAATTGTTGGCCCTTCCTCTAGGGTGAATAGAAACGGGTCTTTGGGTACTTAGACGGTTTAGAAGAGTCCTAAAAGACGCATACTTGAGTAAAAGAAGGATTAAAGGTGATTGTCTTATGGATCTATAACTATAAGGCAGACAAATGAATCCTGTAGGCCTCAATTCTGTAAGCATGGAGAGAACACAAGAGAAGAATGTTCCCAATAACTTGTGGATGAGTTAAAATGATAAATGTTGGCACTAGTCTCAAAAGGTTCACACTAAGGCTTAATATGGAACCATAGAAGAGTTAGACTTAATTTTGTAAGTTTGGCTTAGGTGATATGATCAAGCTATTATCACTATTCAGATGCATCGATCAACTCGTTTGTTCAACGGGCAAATGATCTCAATATCATTATATTTTGTAATGTGGGTCTTAGTCCATGTAGATTTGAATACAAACCTAGCCTATCTTAGCTAGAGAATAACAATTCAAGTGTTATGTGTATTTTTGCTAATTTTAGACCATATTTGCTTACTTTATTATTTGTATTATCTATGATGATAGGTATAAATGGAAATGTAAATTGGTTCAAGTTAGGTCAAGAAGTCAAATGGCTTGGCATACCTAGAGCCATAATTATTTTGCGCTAGTTCTATGGTCATAAAATACTTTTAGAGATTTTAATATTTAAAATCCAAAGGTTAGTGAAACACATCACTGATCAAAACAGTTTGAAATATATAAATAATGAGCTAAATGAAGAGTTTGATTTAGTGCTATAAGTTTGACTTCGTTGTTATGAGGAAATGATCATCACCTTCCAATTTCATTGTTTAGCATATCTTTTTGATGGGTCAATCATCATAAAATCATTATATTGTGTAATATGAACTCAACCCATATAGATTACGTACAACCCTAGCCTTTTCTGAGATAGAGAATAATAGTTTAGGTGTTGTGTCATGTGAACTAAGATCATATTGGCTAACTCTTTAATTTACCATATCCATGATGATACATGTAGAATGCAATGCAAATTGGGTTAAGTCAGGTTGATAAAAAAACGAAGGAATTGGCAATGTTAGAGTCATAACTTGTAATAACTAAAATTTTAATAAAGAATAAAAGAATAATAATATTAATAAATAATAATACTAATGATAAAATGAATAAAACTAAGTGTCTATTAGGAAAGACACCTCTTGGCAGGGATTTAATCGCAACCTCAACCATTTTAATCCTCATTCAACCCACTTAACGAACAGAAGGAGAAAAAGGTTGCGGCTGTTGTGCGATGGAGAGATAGGAAGAAGATGTCGAAGGAGAAAGAAGAAATCTTCGCACTGTGCTCGCGTGGAGAAATTGGAGGAAGAAAACTTCGACCCCAAGCACCTTTTGCAGGAAGAAAGCGACTAGTGTTTGTGGGTCAAGTTGAGACTGAAGAGGAAGAAGAGTTGTTGAGCCGTTTTCGCATACAAAGGAGGGAGGAGGCGGCTTCAGTGCTATAAAGCCACACAACAGAAACTGCGCAGAAGTGGGTCGCGGTACCGTGTGTTTAGTTAAGGTTTTTGAGTTGCGAAGAAGAAGAAGAGAAGAGATCATCTTCGTGCTCACATGCAGGAAGAAGAGGAGAAGGGGAGCTGAACTAGGGTGTGTGTGTGATAGGTTTTCCGACCGAGCTAATGCAAAGTAAGGTTTGTGAGTTTTAACTTAAATTAAATAAATTTGATTTTGTTTAAGTTAATTAATTAAATAGATTATAAGATTAACATTTATGGTTTATGAATTTAATTCATATATTGTAGGTGGATGGATTTGATGTGAAGAAATAGGGAGATGACTCGTGTGTAATTTAAAGCCTTGTATGAGAATGGTAAGAATTGAACTTTGAGTATTTATGGTTTTATGATATTAATTACTTGAATGGGAAATGACGGTTTACTTGCTAAATGCTAATAACAGGTTCAATTTAATCAGATATAAATGTAGAAGATTAGAGGT
>NEWO01000277.1:748026-793295 GCA_003013225.1 Phalaenopsis aphrodite | reverse complement strand
ATTTAATGCCGCATCATTTAATGCCCATCATTTTTCCAGCCTATAAATAGAGCTAAAGGAGTGTCGTGATGTTGCATCACTGTAGTGCATTGTGGCGGCGTGACGCCGCGGCCCTACACGTTGCGGCAGAGCATTGCGGCGAAGCGTTGAGGCTGTGGGTTGCGACGCGCGTTGCGGCGGGGCTTCGCGACGACGCGTTGCGGCGATGCGTTGTTTTTTTGTGTGGCGATGATGCGTGGCGGCGGTGCGTCGTGGCGACGCGTTGCTGCAGGACGTCGCGAGGACACGACGAGTTGCGGCGGAGAGTTGCTTAGAAGAGTTGTGGGGGTGTTCCGCGGTGAAGCGTTGCAGCTGTGCGATGCGACGACGCGTTGTGGCGGTGCATCGGGGCGACACGACAAGTGGCGGCAGTGCATCGCAGCGACGAGTTGTGGCGGAGCGTCGTGGTGGGGCGTCGTGATGATGCATTGCGGTGAAGCGATGTGTCGCGGCAGTGCGTTGCGGTGAAGCGTTGCGACTTTATGTGGCGATGACGCGTTGCGGCGGAGCGTCGTGGTGGTGCGATACATTGGATTTCCAATGTCACGTAAGAAAGTTACCATAGAGATAAATCGCTGATGGCCTTTAACTGTGCTGAGGCTATGCATCAGAATGTTATTTGATGATGTTAATCTGTATAGGAGGAGCCAATGGAAGTCCACCGAGGACTTATTAACTCATTCGAGGTTATTTTTCAGAGCATTGCTCACTTACGAACCTATGTGGAAGGGGTTAGGTGTAGTTCACCAAAGATAATTAACCTATCTGGGGGGTTGTTTATAAAAAAAAACTCGACGGTGTTAACCCATATGGAAGAGGTTCGATCAAATGCCCCTGGGATTGATCGTTCTTTGACTAAGATACAACCAAAGTTGTGTATTTCTCGAGTCGAGAGCATGAAGTGACCCGTGAATAAGTCATCACACTTTATAAAGGTATCCTTTATGTATAGAAAAGTAAGTGAGTAATGTTTAAGATACATTGATTATGCACTAGTTGCGTTGTAATAACATTTGTGGACTACATGACTGGGATATTACTGATAGTACTTGCGAAGATTTTCTGCATTCCAAGTCCGGGGCAGGATTTTCCCATATGAATCCTTAATCTTGAAGGTTCCAGGCTTGATCATGGTAGCCACGATATATGGTCCTTCCCAGAGGTGACAGTTTATTGTGTTGGGGACCATGACCGACTGCTTCAATGCTACGCAAGACCAGAACACGATGGAGATAGGTCGAGGTTTGACTCTCCGGTTGAAGTGGCGAGCAACTCTTTGCGGTAGGAAGCAGCTCTAAGGTGGGCCACTTCGTGTATTTCCTGGAGAAGATCCAACTGCTGTCGGAGCTTTTTTTCATTGCTTTCCGAGTCGAAAATCTTGACTCGGGAGTTTGGAATTCTAATATCAATGGGGATGACAGCATCGGTGCAAAAACATAAGTTCTATGAAGTTTCCCCAGTTGAAGTTTGTGTGATGGTGCGATAGGCCCATAGAACATTGTGCATCTATTCTATTTATTGCCCCCCAGCCTTCTCAAGTCGAGTTTTCAATCCTTTGAGCACCGTACGATTCATCAGCTCTGTTTGTCCATTTATTTGGGGATGTGCCACAGTAGTGTGCACCAACTGAATGTGAATATACTTGCAGAATGATGTGAAAACTCTTCCAGTGAATTGAGTAACATTATCAGTGATAATCTTTGCAGGAAGCTCAAAGCGACAGATGATATTTTTCCAGACAAATTGTTTAGCATTTGCCTCTGTGATTTTGGCAAGAGGCTCTGCTTCTACCCATTTGGTGAAATAGTCGATAGCTAAGATGATGAATTTTCGTTGTTCAGTAGCTATCGAAAATGACCCCATGAACCCCTCATTGGGCGAAAGACCAAGGACTTAGAAATGATGTGAGTTCCACTGGCGATGCATGTGTAAGATTGAAGTGTAGTTGAAAATTCTTGCATTTTTGCACAAACTCTAATGCATCTTGCTTGATCGTGGGCCAATAGAAGTCTTGCCTCATTATTTTAAGAGCAAGTACCCTGCGACCAAGATGTTCCCCACATATTCTGGAATAAACTTCTCGTAGAGCGTAATCAGCTTCAGATGGAGGAAGACACTTGAGATATGGACCTACAAATGCATTCATGTACAGTTCATCCTTTATAAGGATGAAGTTGGCAGCCATGCGTTGGATGCAAATTAATGTAGTAGCATCATCTGACAGTGTTATGTCTCGAAGGAATGAGATGATGGGATCCATCCAAGATGGTTCCCTTGGGCCATCTATAGAAAGTATCTCCCATGAGCCATGGATGCTAGGAAAATGTATCTCCTCAATATACCTTCTTTTATAGAGATCTCCAGTTGTTGAAGTTGCAAGTTTGGAGAGGGCGTCATCTTGGGTGTTATGCTCCCGAAATATATAAATGAGCTGACATGTTTCAATTTGGGTGAGAAGTGTTTTTACCAGACTGAGATACTGCACTAGTTGTGAGTTATAAGCGTCAAATTCTCCTTCTACTTGGGATGCAATGAGTTGAGAATCAGCGTATATAATCATGTTTCATACTTCACAGTTGATGGCAAGTTTTAATCCATCGGCAAATGCTTCATATTCAACAACATTATTAGTGGTTGGGAATTTCAAACGAAGTCCGTTCTCCAAAATGTCTTTCTTTAGGGAGATGAGTAGTATTCCTGCACCAGCTTCAGAGTTTCCAGATGCTCCGTCCACGTATAGTGTCCACTGAGGTGACTATGGAAGAGAAGAGGGTGGTTCATCAAAGGTAGGCACTGTACATTCTTCGACAAAGTTAACCAGCACTTGTGATTTGATGTTTGATCGTGATAAATAGTGGAAGTCAAATCCTCTCAATTCTACTGACCATTTAACTAATCTTCCCGATGCTTCTGATTTTTGTAGGAAAGCCTTCAAAGGGAGTTGCGTGTAAACACCAATAGTGTGAGCCTGGAAGTACGAACGAAGCCTTCTTGCTAAGAATACCAGGGCTAGCGCAGTCTTATCTGTCATCAGATAGCGACTTTTTGTATTAGAGAGAATCTTGCTAATGTAGTTTAGAGGTTTCTCGGCTGAGTTTTTCATTCTGACAAGCCCAAAGCTTATTGCATGAGGTGAAATATCCAAATAGATATATAACATCTCTCCTTGAACGGTTTTTGAGAGGAGGGGTGGTGAAGCCAAATATGCCTTGAGTTGCCTCAATTTCACGTTGGGTGACCATGAATCCCAAAAACTTTCCTGATGTGACTCCGAAAGCACATTTAGTCGGGTTGAGTCATAAATCGTACTAAAGAAGGAGTTGGAAACACTCCTCCAGATGAGAAATATGTTGAGATGATTCCAAGCTTTCTACTAACATGTTATCAACATAAACCTCCATTGTACGCTCGAGAAGGTTTTTGAAGACCTTGTTCATGAGTCGTTGATAAGTTGCATTAGCATTTTTTTACCCGTATGACATAACATGATAACAGTATAAGCCCTTATCTGTTTGAAAAGAGGTGGTCTCCTCGTCCATTAGGTTCATCTTCATTTAGTTGTATTCTGAGTATGCATCCAAAAAGCTTAGCATCTGATGTCCAGACGTGGCATCAACGATTTGATCTATGTGTGGGAGGGGAAAACTATCCTTCGGACAAGCTTTGTTGAGGTCTGTATAGTCGACACACATTCTCCATGAACCGCTAGCTTTTTCATCATGAAGATATTGACTAGCCATGCAGGATGATGTACTTTTCGTATGAACTTTTCTTCAAGAAGCTTGTTGACTTCTGGTTCAATAGCTTGTAAGCGATCTGGGGCAAAATTACGCTTCTTCTCGATGACCGGTTTAAAGGTTGGGTCTACCTTTAAAGAGTGAATGATTAATTCAGGGTCAATTCCAGACATGTTTGTCGGAGTCCATGCAAAAATGTCTTAGTTCCTTTGGAGAAGATCAACATACTCCGACCTTTGCTCATCTGAGAGTAGAGAACCAAGCTGCACTGTTCTCGAGCGATGTTTGTCGGAGAGTGGGATGTGACCAAGTTCCACGGGAGAAGCCCGTTGAGATACATCTTCATCTTGAAAATTGAAGTTCTCAAAGTGTCGAAAATTGAAGTGTCATTGAAGGACGTGACTGAGATGATTATGTTTTTTGCTGATGACGTCGATCACTAGTGGGATTGGAAACTTGATCTTCAAGTGTGTTACAGAAGTCACGATGTCAAAGATTTATTGTAGTGGTCTCCCAAAGATAGCATTATATGTCGATTCTGATTTTACAACGATGAATTAAACTAAGTGGGTTATCTTTAGAGGAAAATCTCTCAGGACAACAGAGAGATTTATTGTTCCTTCGACCCTCACGGGTCGATTATCAAAACCATATAATGGTCCAGATGCAAGTTTAAGTTTTTCCCTTGTCAATCCCAAACTAAGGAAAGTTGAATAGGACAAGACATCGACAGAGCTCCCATTATCAATCAGAATCCTCTTTACATTATAGCAGAGCTGTCCAATTCTTGCGCTAATGATGAGGGGATCTTGGTGGGGGACTCGAACTCCTTCCAAGTCAGAATCATCATAAGTGATAGGCTCGAGGCGCAATTTCTTCTACATTGGTTCACCAGGTACAGTGATAAGGACTTGATTATTCAGCAATAGGTCTCCTGCAAATGTTTGAATTTCACCCACGACTGGGTGACTCCCATTTTGTTGTCTTTGTGTTTGTTGCCCCCAGTATGAGCATTATCGCTACCAGCTAATTTATTTTATATAAATCGACCAAAATATCCCTATTGAATTAACCTTTCAATTTCTTCCCTAAGGAGCTTACATTCCTCAGTGGTGTGGCCACGACTTCGATGAAAATGACAGTATTTTTCATGATTTCCCGAGTTAGGTTTTAGGGGGTGAGGCCACTTAACAGCTTGCTCATCTTTGATGTCCATCAGGATGTTAGCACGTGATGTGTTGAGTGGTGTATACTCTTTCTTGGGTCGATATTCAGTTCATTGGCCCGTAGGTTGAAGGAGGAGGTCATGATTCTTTAGTTGTTCAGACTTTCTCCGTTGCGAAGATTGATTATTGTCTTTGGAGTTACCTTTGTGCTTTCCCCCAAATTTCTTAAATTGTTTCTTATGTGCACTGATGACCTCGTACGATGGACAAGATTGACATAAGAACGAACTGTCTCCCGCATCAGTGATGAGTAGAAGGGTCCTTGGCGGAGCCCCCTAAGGAAAACCCCCCTAAGTAACTCTGGATCTACTCTTTGAATTTGACATGTTTCAGTAGAAAACCTGTGGAAGTAGTCTTTAAGTGACTCTCCTTCACTTTGATGAATTCCCGTGAGATGGGATGAATCCTTGATGATCCTTTGATTTGCGATGAACTGCTCTGTGAACAGCTTGGCAAGCTCATTAAAGGCGTTTACAGTGCCCTCTGACATAGAGTAGAAGCGGGTTCGAGCTTATCCTTTAAGAGTAGTCGGGAACACATAAGTGCATTAGAGGCACGCTGAATGTGCATGATGGTTTGATAATGATCAGTATGCTTGTAAGGGTCGGTTATCCTTTCATATGTATCGATGTTTGGATGCTTGAAGTCTGTTGGGATGGGGTATTGGAGGACCGCATCCACTAAGGGATAAGATTCATGGATGTTACGGTGAGTGTAGAAGCGATCCTTTTTTTCTAGTGGGAACTCTTCTTGGATGAGGCATCGTAGTTTGTTACGAATTACATTATCTGGAATGGCAGAAAGATGTGGCGATGTCGGGTGAGCTGCATGAGATGGATGAGTGGAACTTACGGTATCTAGGAGGTCAGCATCATGACTTGACCGAGGAATTGTTCATTCTTGAGGAGGCGGGCCAGTACGAGTTTCTCAGAGCGGTATGTTTCTCGTACGCCATGGATCCAATGGTGTAGACAGCGGCTGTTGAGCCCCGCGTAGGAGCTGTAGGATCTCTAGCTGAGACTCCTTCATTCTACGCATTCGATCTTCTACAGAATGACTTGAAACACCTTCGTTGGCAGAATAACGTCTTCCAGGGCTGGAGGATGAAGAAGCATGCTGCCCTTGGCTTCGTGACTGCTCCCTGGAACGATGGGCGTTAGAGCGGGATGCTCCATTGTCACAAATATTATGTCTGGTGGCCATGTAATAAACCGCGTAAGTACTTTAGTTGTGGGATTGAAATTTTTCCACAGATGACGCCAAACTGATGCATGCTAGAGAATTCGTGGTGGTAGAGTAATGGATTATCGTCTTAGCATTGCACAAGGATTCAGCACACACTTAGATGAAGGGGAATCAACTTGTGAAGATGCCCAGAAGTTTTTACGTGGAAAACCAGTAAAGGGATAAAACCACGAGGCATGGCCCAGTTATAAAAATCTTATATATGTTGATGATTACAGACCCCTTCTCCGACAGATGTGAAAGTGTTAGTAGATTTTTGAAGTTACAATGTTGACTGAAGGCGTCAGGTCAGCGGTGGTCAGCAGTGACCGGTGGTGGTCGACGACAGTTGATGATGATTGACGGTGGTCGATAGAGGTCAGTGGTGATCGACAATGGTTGACGGTGGTCGACGATGGTCGACGACAGTTGATGACGGGCAGCGGTGGTCGACGGAGATCAGTTGTGATCGTTGATGGTCGATGGTGGTTGAAGGAGGTCAGCAGTGGTCGTTGACGGTCGATGGTGGTTGACAGCGATCGACGATGATCAGAATAATGTTGGACTTGAGTTCCTTCTCAGAGCCTCAAGTTTTCTCTGAAGTCTTCCCCCCTTCCTCATGAGAGGAGAGGGGCTCTATTTATGGCGTTCTAGGTGCAATTAATGTCGGAATATGAACCATTTTGATCGGATGATCCGAAGAGCTTCCCTCGATCGGATGAAGTTTGATGGACATTTGAGTGCCTTAACGATGTCGAAATTGAGAAATCTTGGGCTCGTTGGATTCGTCTTGTCGAGACGCTCAATTTGTCTATAAACTCGTTGAATTTGACATTTGTTTGATCTTTCAAATGTGTCCAGAAATCTTACAAGAATGATTTAATCACTTGATCTGGGCTTAATTTGACTCAGATTGCACCAACTTTGATATCTTTAGGCTTGTCTCATCGAATCAGTCAGTTTGACTACAAGTTTGCTGAAATCAGAGTTCTGGACGACTCTTAATTAAAGTTTGAATGTTTCTTGTTCAAAAAGCTGCATCGAGATTCGTGATGGATGATGAAAATTTATCGGTGTTGTGTGTGTGTGTGTGTGTGTGTGTGTGTATATATATATATATATATATATATATATATATAGAGAGAGAGAGAGAGAGAGAGAGAGAGAGAGAGAGAGAGAGAGAGAGATAGACAGATGTATGTATGTATTATGTAGGTATGTATAAACATAGGATTTATGAAATAAGTTTAAATTTTTTCATGATTGGGTGTAAAATTTTAAGACTTGTATACTTTTTACCATTTCAAAGATTTTGAATATCATAATTCTTCCCTCCTTTAAATTTGATCATTGAAACTTGACTCCTCAAAATTAATCACAATCATCTTTGTGAGTTGTAATAAATTTTAGGATTTATGTGACTTAACCTTTTCAACAAATTTGGATGTCACAAAACATTGGATGCTCCTATTGCTAGCTGGGTCATGGTGAATTTAGATGCCAAACGGTAGGATCACACAATTCTTTTGTATTTACAGATCAAAGACCTAAACTTTCATATTTGCATACATGACATTCAAATCCTTAGCTTTATATAAAAAAATATATCATCATTACTAAATTTTCACTAAGTAAAATACACTCTTTTATGCATAGGTTTGTGCATCAACCCAAATATGCATGCATTCTTATCTATATTTATCTCCATATTGAATGAACTACAATTATATCAAAAGAACGACCATCAAATGCATTGAAAACTTTGGATTGATGCTCCCATTGGATAGAAATATATCTGGTTCAAATATGATAAAACAGTACATCCTATAAATGTTATAGAACCTATAACACACGTTCACCATAATTTTGTATAAATGATGAGGTGTAAGATATATAAATATATAAAGATTGTGTGATATGTTTGTAAAATATTTCACTTATTTAGGTTTAAGACTATGATGATATTGATCCTCATAAAATTTTTAGTAGTGGGCTTATAGATAAGTTAAAAGGCGAAGTTTTTGGAGGCAAGGACCCCTTTTAATGGAGTCCTATATGTGGCTATGCCTTAAACTTCTTGATATCAAAGGGTCCTTCTGGGAGTGAATAATACTAAGTATGTGTTTGGCCTTTAAGAGCAGTAGAAATTTTTTTACAAATAAGCACGTTAAATGTGCAAAATAGTTCTAAATTGATCAATATGTTCACATGAATCAGAGGACCCATCGCAAGGATCAATTCTTGAATGTTTGAACTTTTGTTGGAACAGGTTGTTGAAGGATGATCTCGACCAATGGATAAGAAGAGCCTTGAGACTTTACACCAAGTTATGAAATAAATTATGTATCTTAGAGAGAGCCCTTCTTGCATTGTGTGATAACTAATCCCGACGTATGTGAGTTTGAGCTAAGCTCTCCACACACATTAGAGTTTTGGTGTTATGCCTGACTACATGAGATGGTTGTGCAAAATTGGCAGTGTAAGGCAGGTGAAGAGACTTCAATATGTGGAGAGGATGTTAATGGCGTACCTCTAATCAACTGATTTTGAGGCAAATAGACCCCTCCAGTATGCACAACTGTCGGTTATCAAGCCTCACTTAAAAGTTAGATGATCATATTTTGAGATTCCTCCATTCTTTGTACACGAATTTTTTATTTTATTTTTTTTAATTTGAGGGCCTTAATGATCTCAAAATTAAGGGAGCTTAGGTTTGTTGAATTCCTCTCATAAAGAAGCTCTATTTGACTATAAATATGTCAAATTTGGTCTTTGGTGCCAATTTAATCAAATATTTGAAGCTTCTAATTTTTTTTCCATGGCATAATTCAGGCTTGATTGGATTTGAATTGAACCAATTTTGGTATCATTGAGTTCGTCCAGTTGAGACGATCAATTCGACCATAAGTTTACTAAAATCGAAGCTTTAGATGATTTTTTAATTTGAACCTGAAGACTTTTGCTCAAAAATTACCTCAAAATTTGTGTCAAATGATGAATTTTTTTTTACATATCAATTATACAATAAACTAAGCAACCCTCTGTGAAACAATAAACATTTTCTAATTATTGAACTTCAAATCACCCATAGTAAAAGTTATATAATTTTGTCGTGTTGTCTCATTAATAGAATGAAACATTTCATGAGAAATTGAATAATATTCAACTTAACATTTATGAAAAACTTCTAATTCAACCACTTTGATGATCAACTAATTATTCTTAATATAATCATTCAATAATGACAAGAGTAAATACTTCAATTAAATGGGATACATTTCATAAAGTCATGTTGTATATAAATCTCTTACAATGATAGACCCAACTTTAATTGTCATTTTCTTAAATATATAAATAAACTTGCACATATATATACATACATACATACATATATATAAATATATATATATATATATATATATAGGGGTGTAAACGAACCGAACACGAACAAACAGAGCTTGTGTTCGTGTTCGGTTCGTTTGAAATTTAGTTTGTTTGAAATAAGCTCGTGTTTGAAATTGTTCGTGAAGTCACTGTTTGTGTTCGTTTCTTAACGAACAAGCCGAACACGAGTCGAACACGAGCTGTTCGCGAACAACAAACCAGTTTGACATCCCTAATATTAATATATATATAAATTAATTATTCAACTTATATTATATAAATATATAATATATATATCAGTATATTACTAATATAGTATATTAATATATTATTATTATTATTATTTTACTATATATTATAATTTATAAAATTTAATTTTTTGAATATTATAAAATTTTTTATATATAATTATTTTAAATTATTTTATATTTCGAACAATAACGATTCGAACACGAACGAACGCATCACTGTTCGTGTTTGATTCATTTAACTAACCGAACGAAAAAAATTTGTTCATGTTCGTCTCGTCTACTTATCGAACAAATCGAACACAAACTCATTAACGAACCGAACACGAACTGTTCGCGAACAACGAACTTTTTTGACAGCTATATATATATATATATATATATATATATATATATATATATATATATATATATATATATTCGCAAAAAAGGACAAAAATGGGCGCGAGGGACCTGCATGGCAACGCCTGTTGACGGAGGAGAGAGAAGCAAACGAACAATTCGTTAGAATTAATTTCCCCATTTTTTTATTATAAGTTCTGATTTTGCTAATCCGATAGCTTCAATCAAACGCTTAAAACAAAGTTGGGAAAAGCAGCTTCTTAACTCCATCATGGCCTCGAGAAGGCTGAAGCAGAAGCTTCCAATATTCTAAACTCTTGAGGCTCGCGAGGTTGTAGCCTGTAGCGTAGCCTTAACTAGTCCAATAACGGAGCGTCACATGTCAAGTGAGTCCCCATAAGTTTTAACACTGACCAATTCCATTGTATTGCACTGAGCTTAGTAATATAATGAAGTTATGGGACAGGATTAAGGTTCTGCATGTGAGGTGTTCCACTCTAGGGGGAAGTGTGAATGTTGACTCGAAGACATGAACATCATCCTCAAGATTCTCTTGATTACATTTAAAGATAATAAGTACTAGAGTTAACATTAAATAAATGATTGATTAAAAAATGTATCCTCAAATGTGGTACAAACTTACTTCTTGTATCATTCTCTTCTCACTCTTTCTATTCTTCTAATTTGCCTTTCCTTCAAGTGGCAATTAATAAGCATGCTTTTGCCTATGAGGAAAATAATGGTGGTGTTATGCTTGGTTTCCATGGCCATGGAAGGAAGCCGCAATGGGAGATTAGGCAAATCAGTGTTTGTCGTGGCATCTCTGAGTTCAGAACCAATGGCCGCCACAGTGAACTTCAACAGCTTTAACACGGCTATGTCTGGTTATGGCGGCAATGGCAAGGAGTTTGAAGATGAGGATGGAGATGAAATGAGGAAGGTGCCAACGGGTGCCAATCCACTTCATAACAGATAGGCATTTCTCAATTATTCTTCTCTTTGGTAAACTTTGGTTGGCATTTAGGGGTTTGGTTTTGTAGCATTTGGTCTTATAGATTGATTAGGATTAGGACCTTGCAACATTTTAATGAGCTCAATTGAGAATTGCTATTTCTACAAAAATTGCTATGATTTTCCTTTCTTTTATATTAATTATGGTGATTTTATACTGAAATTGTGCGCAAATATATTAATTCTGATGATTTTTTTTCCCTATGAATTTACACATCTAACAGCTGAATTTTAATTTGTATATATATGTCATCTTATTTATGCATGAAAATGAATATTTCACTTTTTTAAAATTAAAACAGTGATATTCTTAGTGTGATATGAAAGCTTTAAATTCATGAAAGATTAGAATGTAAATTCATGAAAGAATTGGGTGGTAATGTAAATTCCCCATTTGTTTAAGATAGATGAATTGCATGGTTGAAGGCAAGGTGATTAATCAAATCTATTGGGTCTTCTTCCCCAAATTTTTTCTTACACTATTTCATTAATCAAACAAGCTATAAAGGAATCTAGCAATGCATTAAATGTTTCATTTTTTTTAAATAAATTATTTATTGGAATGAGTGCATTAAGTTAATTAAAATCACATTGATTAGAGATTTTGAGATGATATGATCTTAATCACATATTTAATTTTTGTTTAATCCTATTTTAATACATGTAAAACTTGCTAATTAAATATTATAAAATACTTTTAATCAGTAATCAAGCTTACTATTTATATAAAAATATTCTTATATGTATGATACGTCTGATGTTGAATCATTTTGATTTTCTGGAGGTTGGTAGGGTTGTAAACGAATCAGTGCACTTGATGAATAACTCGAATATGGTTGTATTAATATTCGATCAAGTTTGTTTAGACTAATAAATAAATAAATTTGAATATTTTTTTAATAATTATGAAGTTTAATGAAGAAAACATAAATTCGATCCAAATAATTTATTTTAAATGTTCAGTAAGTTTGATAACAACACATATCATATATGTAATATTTTATTTAAAAAAAATTAGTTGAACTAAAATTCATTTAATTATATATTTAGTGGTAACATATTATATATAATTTAATATCTACATGCTTATAAATTAAATGCAATTATTTTTCTTATCTTTTTATTTCAATCAAATAATTTATTAGCACTTCTTTATATTACTTAATTACAAAAAAATTTACTAACAAATTATATATTGTTTAATTTAATTTGTATAAAATAGTTAGATATTAAAAAAAAAATTATTTCATTGTTTATTTGTTTAGATTTATAAAATCATTTGGCAATAATTTTATATAAAAAATAAAGTTATTTGAATTTTTATTTTTCTTTTAAGTCCATGAAATCAAACAAATCAGGTCCAAGACAAGTACAAATATTAAAAATTTTAAACAAGCCAGACGAGCTAATTGTATTTAATTACGTATAATTGATGAGTATTGACCGGCCTTTGAGGCTATAATCGAGCAAAGTATGTTATGAATTTTACTTAGGTCGTTTATATTATAAGTTGTTCATGTTCGGCTCAAGCCAGACTTTAAACTAGGGGATTAGATTGTGCTTAATCAATTAGGTCGTTTCCCATAATTAGGGCTGTCAAAAAAGCTTGTTATTTGGGAACAGTTCGTGTTCGGTTCGTCAATAAGTTCGTATTATATTCGTTCGATAAGTAAACAAGACGAACGTGAACAAATTTTTTTCGTTCGGTTAGTTAAACGAACCAAACACAAACAATAATGCGTTCGTTCGTATTCGACTCGTTATTGTTCGAAATATAAATAATTTAAAATAGTTATATATATATATATAATTTATGATATTTTAAAAAATTAAATTTTATAAATTATAATATATAATAAATTAATAATAATAATAATATCTTAATATTGTATATTAGTAATATACTAATATAGATATTATATATTTATGTAATAAAAGCTATATAATTAATAGAATATATTATTTATATGTATTAATATGCAGGATGTCAAACTCGCTCATCGTTCGAGAACAACTCGTGTTCTGCTTGTTCGTTAAGAAATGAACACGAACATTGACTTCACGAACAATTTCAAACACGAGCTTATTTCAAACGAACTAAGTTTCAAACGAACCGAACACGAACACAAGCTTTGTTCGTTCGTGTTCAGTTCGTTTACACCCCTACCCATAATAGACTACAACTATATGTAGGATTTTCATATTTCTAGTATAGGTTCAAAACACAGTATTAAATATTCAATATTTAGCTTGATTTTTGTAACATTGTGTTGACTAAATTATGGCTGAGAGAGGACTTGGGACAGAATCCAAATTAATGACAGCATGTGTCGCACACTTCAATATTTATTTCTTTTTTAGAAGATTTACGAACATACCACTCAATTTTTATGTATTTGCATAACGGCTAAACATCAATTTTTACATATATACCACCTTATTTATGCCTGCAAATCTATTTTTTATTTTAAGAGTTAAAAAAGTAGTATTTTTGTTTGATACACAAATTTTAGGTGGTATAAATGTAAAAAATAAATTTAAGTGTTAGGTCCATTTTTTTACATCTAGTGTTCTATATAATCATCGAATTCAAAATTTATTGATATTAAAATCAAATATTAATTTGAAAATTAAATTTCTTTGATTTTGCAGCGATCTTTTAATGTTTTGATGGTCTTTTAAAAACTAATGTCTATTCGAGCATTTCATCGATCAACACGATCTAAACAATCCTTCGAAAAATCGTAAACAAATCATGCATTTGATTTCATGTCAATTGAAACTTGAAATTTTAAATCCAAAACATGAACATGCCATATTTATAAAAATTAGTCCTAAAATTCCAATTTTTTAAAAAATTTAACCAACCAATACTTCAAAACATCACAAACAAATCTAATATTTGATTCCAAGGTGTTTAATACCATAAATTTTGAAGGGGAGATTTACACAGACAGCATACTCTTCTTGTGTATTTACATATCTCACACCTTTGCTTTCATATTTACACATACAACACTTGGTTATCTTAAACCTACACATGAAAAGTTATACTTAACATTAAAAAAGTAATAATAATGCTATTTTTGTGTGATATTAAAGATTTGAGTGTCATGAGTGCAAATATGAAAGTTCAGATTAGAGATATGTAAATGCATAGGAATTGTGTGAGATGTATGAAAGTTCCAATGAAATTCACAGCCTTTCCAGGAAGCAATTAACCCACCAGCAGAGACAGTAAATCAACAAAATGATTTTAATGGAATATCTTCACCTTATCAAAATGCAGTGTTTGTATGATGTGTTGCCATAAAAAACTTTAAAAAAAAAAGGAAAAATTAATAATACAAATTAAGCACCAGATTTTCAGTTAAAACACATGCATTCCATATTGGATCTGTTAAAAAATCTGGAAATTCAGATGGATTTCTGAGAGAGAGATATGGGCCTCCAGAGCAGATCATGTAGCAGCTTAAGAGCTTAAGCAATGACATTGACGAGAGCATTCAGTACGGCTTCTCTGGTTGGGAGAGCAGGAATGGCTCCCCTTTCTGTGACTGTAAGAGCTCCACATGCATTGGCAAATCTTAGAGCTTCTCTCAGTCGATCTTCATCCTGCTCGCATTGAAGTACTATGTGTGTAAATATGAAATTTTGGATGTGAGATATGTGTATACATAAGATTTGTGTGCTACATATGTAAATTTTCTTAAATAGAAACCAAAATAATAATAGTAATAATAATAATAAGTCGACTCAAACAATTCCCTTGCTTTGTCATTGCACGGCTTACGGACATCACATGCATGCTTCCTCACCGACTTGATCGTTGCTTCTTCCACTTGACCCGCTCGCGTGATTAATCATCTTCATCAACTTCACCCCTGTTGAGAATTTTAGGGCAAAGAAATGCAAGAATCTACACAAAACCTGAAAGAAAATACAGGGATTTAACGAGGTTCGGCAAAGATGCCTACGTCCTCGGGAGCAGAGCGACAGCTTTTCCTTCAATTCAGAAAAAGACTACAGAATACACTTAGGGTTACAATACAATATATATATATATATAGCCCTGGCGTACAATATGTAATTAAGAAATTATTCATGTACCGTACCGTGGGGCCGTTGCCCCTACACCCCCTACCTACATAACGAAACTCCCCTGATTGGATAGATGCTTCCGCTTCACTCCACTCGTGAGCTCCGCTACGCTCGCTCTCTTCGTTGGCTCGCTCCATTCCGCTCCAGCATCTATCCCTTATCTGGTATATGAGTCATACCTAACAACCCCCTCATCACCTCATATACTTGCTAGGATCCTATCATTGGAGTCACAACAATACTCATTAGTGCCTCTGTGTTGTCTATTCCTTTACAAAGCCCGAGCTCTTAACTCTTTATTGGTATGTCTTAGTGCATTTTTAAAGCCTGATATAAGTTAAATCCATAAAAAATTTAACAATTTTCTTATTATTTACAGCTCATGGACATAAATCTTCGCACTTCTGAGACATTTCGGAATTTTGATGTTAGCTTGTTTTTTATATGTGCATGTTTGTATAATATTTTTTTGTGGCATTATAAGAAGAAGCACATATACTACTTATTTACGTTGAACAATCACGAGAAAAAAATTAAAACACGAGCAATAACACCCCCATTTTCATGGCTCGCATTTTTTTTTTTTCATTTGGCTTGTCCCTTGCATAAAATGCTTGGGTTCCAAGCAATTTCCCCTTCTCATCCTTTCCAATTTAAATCCCCTACCGCCTCCACAATTCCACCCATCCTCCTCTTACTCTCCTTTTCTACCCACGCATCCTCCTCTTCTCTCCTTTTCTTCCACTAGTTCTTCCCTACTCTCCTTCCTTCCTTCCACTACTTCTAGAGTTTAAATTAATTGATGTTCTTCTTTATTAATCTCGATTTTTTCTTTAAAATTATTTTTCCAATATAATTTCATTTGTAATTTTTTGCCGTCATTTTTAATCAAGATTAGTCTTCTTCATTGTATTATCTCATTGCGTACATATAAATTATTATTTCAAAAAAATTTAAATAATTATAATTATGCTAAATAAAAACATTCATTAATTTATATTTTATATATTAAATTTTATTTAATAATAATAATAAATTAAAGAAATAATTTTAATAGTTTAAATATAATTATGATTTGTATATAGTCTTAAAATTCGATAGGACAAAACTAATGATCCGAACTATATAGTCTAAAAATCCGATGGGGCGAGGCTAATGGTTTGAAGAATATTGAAATAGTACATCGACTATGTGATATATAAATCTTATAAAATTTTTCATATTTTAGTGTAAATGGTTATAGTTACTTATCTAAGGTATATTAAATAAGACTTAATACAATTGTCCTTAATTTTTTTTCATTCTCTCTCATATTTTTTCCGCTGAATATCTATTATTTTGCTTTCGGAATCTCCTCCCCTTTACTTTCTCTATGTACCACCAAAATTCTGGCAAATATCTGTTTAATATTCTGCATAATTGTTTTTCGATCACTGCGATCTTTTTTTTCCATGTTTTCGTGATCTTTATCTTACATTTTCGGTCAACAAGACATGGTTATACTTTAATTTTATTTAAAATTTGTTTACTGCAAAGATATTTATTATACTATAATGAACTTGATATATGAATTAATTTGTTATATCTTATTTATAAACATGATTATATAAATTAGAAAAATCTTTCATATATTTCTATGAAATATAGTGCATTTGAAGTTATAAAGAAGAACTTTGTTAAGAAGGCCTAAATTGTCTTAGGAGAGCTTGGGATATAAGAGGTCTTTATATCCCACTCATCATCAAGTTCTTGTAGCTATGAATTCACTTTATTTTATTGCATATATCGCTTTATATTTCAGACATGCTACCACACATTAATATAAATGCATGAAGTTCTTGTAGCTATGAATTCACTTTATTTTATTGCATATATCGCTTTATATTTCAGACATGCTACCACACATTAATATAAATGCATGTATTACACGTATTAGGTACATCTTATTTATAAATATGAGAACATAAATTAGAATAATCATGTATATATGCATATGAAATATAATGCATTTGAAGCTATAAATAACTTTGTCAAAAAGACCTAAATCATCAAAGGAGAACTTGGAATGTCAGAGTTCTTTGCTCCCCCTCCTCACCTGAAAGTTATTATAGCTACGGATTCACTTTATTTTATTGAATATAGCAGGATGGTTAACGATTTATATTTCAGACATGTCACCTGAAAGTTATTATAGCTACGGATTCACTTTATTTTACTCCATATAGCAGGATGGTTAACGATTTATATTTCAGACATGTTACCACACACTAATATAAATTCATTTATTATTCTCTAATGAATTTGATATTTTAATTAATGAATTTGATATTTTAATTTATAAATATGATAACACAAATTAGAATAGTCTTGCATATATGTGGTTGAAATATAATGCATTTAATGCTATAAAGAATTTTGTCAAACAAGCCTAAACTGTCTAAGAAGAGCATAGAATGTAAGAGGTCTTTTTAACCCCTTCTTATCTCAAAGTTCTTCTAAATACGAATTCACTTTATTTTATTGCATATATCAGGTTAGTTGTGCTTAAACTTGCATATTTCTTTACTAAATTTTAGTTCATAAGTAAAAATAAAATCAAATATGGGACTAGACTTCATTTTATAACGAGTATAAATATGACATGTTTATTACTATGTTTTGATGGAGAGTTACGAGTCACAAATGATTTTACTCCTACTTATGTCAGTGAACGTAAACACTGGTTTAAGTTTCCCAGTTCATGAAATTACATAAATTAAAAAGAAAAATACTATGTCTATTACGTCATAATAGCTCAAGATATACCATAAGTATAATTTATCATCTCTGATGAGTAGGAGTTTTACAACAACTCATGTTGATGATGATAAAGTAAGTGAATTTATGTTATTATAACCAACAAAACACATAATAATTATTTATGTTGGGGTTGAGGCCTTACCTACTAAAGCATCTGACATTGTTGATCCTAAACACACTTCTGTCAGTCCTATTGAAAATGTGACAGAAATTTATAGGTACGAAAATTATAAATATTTTGTTTACATAACTATTAGATATTTATATTAAAAAGGAATATAAATATTATGACTTTTGGTTTGTAGGCCGACTCCAATTTCATTTAACACCGTATGACACTTCTATAATATATCTGATAAACCAGTGATGACTATAGCGCGCGTCGATCATTTGATCTCCCACACTCATTTTACCCATACATCAGTAGAAATGTTGAGGCTAATATGCAACAAGCATCACAAAGTGTGCACTTGAATGTTAAAATAGTTGAATATGAAACCATGAATAGTGGCAATCGTGAAAACTCGATGAATAGTGGCAATCGTGAAAACTCGAGTGAACCACAGGCAAACGAGAAATAAAGTATGTGATATGTTGACTCAAATAGTGTATTGTTAGGACCTGATTAGTATATCACTATGCGGAGCAAAATACTGAGATGATAGAATCAATAGTAGAGAACAATCAATTTGTGAAATCAATTAGTACGACTGAAGAGTGAGATGTAGTTGACGATTATAATGCTCCTATAAATCAACTACCAATATATTAAGATGATATAATTATGAATGTATTATTAGTATTATTAGAGGGAATAAAATTTTCAAATAAAAATGAACTAACAATGTACTTTGAAAGGATAGACAATAATGAATAGTGTAGAGTACATCAAATAAAAGTGACTTACAGTTCAGTGTGTCCAATACAATAATGAGAGTCGTCCATGTCATTTACATCAAGATGCATCCAAGGGCCAGCGATTAGGGGTGCATAGAAAATATTTGTAACTGAGGCATCATATGCATATATTCGTCCAGTTATGTAAACCGGGCCATCGATATGCACTTCAAAGTTCATGTCACTATGTAGGTGTTATTTTACGACAACTTGATCTTAAACCTAAAAAAAAAATTGCTCGAATGGAGTCAAAATTTAATGTTCGTGTTACATACATCAAAACATGGGATGGGCATAGAAAAACTATCAAATCAATTTTTGATAATTATGAGGAATCTTATTGCCCCTTATTTCATTTAATGGCAGTTACATGCAAAGTGATTCTCTAATCTGTATACAAATAAAAGATAGAAATGGTATGAGCTTTCATAGTTAATCTTTTATAGAGAATATATATATATGGCGTCGGCAGCGGCAGAGGGCTCTGCTAGGTTTTCGCCCGATGGCGATTCCCGACAGTGAATCTATCGGCTTCTCTCCTTCTCTTCGTCGTCTCCCACGACGACGTTTTCACCTACGCTCACAGATCTCAGTCGACAAAGCTCGCTCGCTCGCAGTCGACTCTCCAGTCGACGACGCTCGCTCGTAGTCATCTCTCACGTAGTCGACGACGTTCGCTCGCAAGTCCTTACCAGTAGACAACGACGTCTGACTCTCGTTTCGTCTCCTAACCTGAAGATGCGCCTGTCGCTCCTAACAGACAGTTTCGTCTCGCTGTTGAAGAGCCCGAAGTCTGCTCGCATCTTTCTAGCAGCTCGTCAAGCCACTCGAATTTGACCGAGGTCATCTTGCCTGTGGAGATGGCCTCGACGCTCCGTTCCTATGTCACTGCCCTTGCCGGCGACTTTCCTATTTCTACTTGTGCTCCTCTTTTAGATTCAGAGCCTGGTTTTGGTATTGGTAAGTCCCGCAATGTTCCACAATCCTTCCACGAGACTCTTAAAGGTGGTGGTGATCACACTTTCATTAAAAAACTTGATAAAAAATGGTAAGTCTGCTCTTTTTCTCATTGAGATTGAAACCAGTACTCTTGAATCTTCTTGGTGTTTTTCTCTAGTGGGAAAATTTCTATATGGTTGCCCAAAACTTGAGAGCATTTGGAAAGATTTTGATGCTATGAAGCTATCGGGCAGTTGGAATATTGGCTTACTTGACGACCAACANCCTGACGGTGAATCTATCGGCTTACCCCCTTCCCTTCGTCATCTCCCACGACGACGTTTCACGTACGCTCGCAGCTCTCAGTCGACAACGCTCGCTCGCTCACAGTAGACTCTCCAGTCGACGACACTAGCTCGTAGTCGTCTCTCCCGTAGTCGACGACGCTCGCTCGCAAGTCCTTACCAGTAGACGGCGGCGTCTGACTCTCGTTTCCTCTCCTAACCTGACGAAACAGTTTCGTCTCGCCGTTGAAGAGCCCGAAGTCTGCTCGCATCTTTCTAGCGGCTCATCAAGCGGCTCGAATCTGACCGGGGTCATCTTGCCTGTGGAGATGGCCTCGACGCTCCATTCCTATGTAACTGCCATTGCCGGTGACTTTCCTATTCCTACTCGTGCTCCTCTTTCAGGTTCAGAGTCTGGTTTTGGTATCGGTAAGTCTCGCAATGTTCCACAATCCTTCCACAAGGCTCTTAAAGGTGGTGGTGATCACACTTTCATTAAAAAACTTGGTAAAAAAAATGGTAAGTCAGCTTTTTTTCTCACTGAGGTTGAAACCAGTACTCTTGCATCTTCTTGGTGTTTTTCTCTAGTGAGAAAATTACTATACGGTAGCCCAAAACTTGAGAACATTCGGAAAGATTTTGATGCTATGAAGTTATTGCACAGTTGGAATATTGGCTTACTTGACGGCCAACATACTTATTCAGTTATCTCATGATGCAGATTACACTCGTATTTTTTCTTGTAAGTTATCAAGATCGACAACTTTTTTATGAAAATCCTGTAGTGGACTGTCGATTTTGATCCAAAAGCGGAGTCCCCTATCATTCCTGTTTGGATAAAATTTCTGGGTTAAAACTACATCTGTTCAACTTGAAAATTTTCTACTCCTTAGCAACTGCTTACGGTAAGCCTCTTAAGGTTGATAGTCCTACGCTTGTTGTCACCAGACTCTCTGTTGTTTGTGTGTTAGTTGAGAGAGATATCACTCAACCAGCTCCAGATGAGGTATGGATTGGAACCACTCACAACGAGTATTGGCAAAATGTTGAAATAGAACCACACCCTCCTTATTGCTCTCATTGTAGTATGTTTGGCCACAGTTCTACTATTTGTTATCGCTTGCATCCTCATCTAAGACTGGATATTGCTAAAGATCAGCAAACTGTTCAAAAATCTTTTCATACTGGATTGGGGGTAGACGTCTTGTCACCTACCATCCCTATTGACAATGTGCAACCCGACCCTCTTTCCAACACCGCAGTTCTTGATGAAGAACACCACACTCAAGTCGTTCTACCCCTGGATGCTCCTGCTTTTGAGCACTCTATTCCAGCTGCTGTTTTAGAGCATGGTACTTTAGAGTCCCATGAAACATCCCCCCATACTACAAGTACAGATCCAAACGTACCATGAAACATCCCCCCATACTACAAGTACAGATCCAAATATGTTTATACCACTCACTGTTATTGAAGAAGGCTCACTTACATGCCAAGACACATGAGAGTGCTTCTTTGATCCAATAAAAGATCAGCTGGTATGACAAGAAGTTGCTTCTAATGTTCAACAACATGCACATGTCAGGCACACTTTAGACCAATCCACTGATCAGGTGAGCAATGACAGGTTCATTCCAGGAGGAAGAAAAAGAATGGAGGCCAACTCGAGCTCAGAAACTTATTGGACGATACATTGGTTACTACTGACAATGGCACTCATCTTACCAATTTGTCAGTTGGCTCCTTTCCTAGAACTAGAAGCATATGCAGGGCAAAATTGGGTAGTTCTCTAGCTACTTGATACTACGTGTTTTGACACTTTTTGTTTTTTTGGGCTCTCATGATTTTTCTGTATTTTCTTTTTTCAGAATCATTTGTATGTGGTATTTATCGTATAGATAGGGTGTCATGCTTGGACCCTCCCACACAATATATTTACATCATTCTTTCTTTTTAATATATTAGCTCTTGGGCTTTCTCAAATATATATATATATATATATATATATATATATATATATATATATATATATATAGAGAGAGAGAGAGAGAGAGAGAGAGAGAGAGAGAGAACTATAGTTTGTTAAGTGGTTACAATGAGAGGTGCCTCAAGAGTACTATGGGATAAAAGAATATGACGAGAGTTTAAATATACATTACATAAAAATAAAATGTAGATAGTTTTGCTATATCGACACAAGTGTTGAGTAGTAAACAGTTGAGCATGACAAAATGAAAATAGTAAAAGAATGCATCAAAAATAGAAAAGATGGATTAAGAAAATGTTTAAGATAAGATAGTAATAAAAAAGACTAAAATGGCGTGGGAATGAATACTGCAAGGTAAAAGTATACTTATAAGATGGTTAGATAAATTTAGTGTTGAAGGATTAGGAACATAAAGAGGTAGGCTATAGGAAAAATGGATAAAAGTTTTACAAAAGATTTGCATAAAATAAGTTTAACACATCATGCAGATTCAGCAAAACAAATAGAGGATGGAGATTAATAAATTTTAACATGTATTATTGTGATAAGGATAATAATGACGAAAAAATACTCAAAAAGTGCATTGACCTGACAATCTTTTGGAAGCAAACCTGAACCAATTTGCATTGTTGTGCTGACTTAAGCCAACGATTGCTTGCATTAGCAGACACGCAGCATGCACGTGTGAGCGGCGAGCACACACATAGAAGCATATTCAGTTTGCAGGTGGTTCGAATTTTGTTAAACCAAACAGAAAATAAGAATTTTCACACACATAAAGCCAAAGCAAGCATAAAAAAATAGCCCCTCCAAACTGACCAAATTCAGTTGTGTTTGAAACTTTTATAACTCAGGTTAAGAAAAAGCTCCACCAAGCTCAAGGAAAACTTGGTTACTTTAGATGCCCCTTGATTATATTCTTTTTTGCCATTTCTTGTTTGATCAAATTAAAATTGTTCACTTACAAGTCAGGACTTAATTTCATGCTTGCATCAGTTATAGCATTTGAGGTTCACGAACAAGATTATTAAAATACAATAAACTCCGTAGACTACTTAAATTGAAATTCTCCCTAAAACCTCTGGATCTTTTCCAGTAGAAATAAGTTTCGTTACACTATTTGACAGAATTATGTGCAGTTATAATATTTTATACTGCTATAGGGAAAGGTAGCCTTGTTTGTGTTCAGATCTTCCGGCATCTCAATCTTCTCTCTTGGGACCATATTTGTTCTCTCTTGGGACCATATTTGTGGACCCACAACAGTTTAGCTGGCCATGCTTTCTTGTTTGAAAGTAGCAATAATGAACCAAAAGTTGAAAAATACACTTAGGACCCACTAAGAAGAGGATACGGAACTTACATCTTTAAAACATTCGTTCATCATTGGAGAATCCTTTTCATAGTTTTCATAAAATCATATTGGGGCATTTAAATACATAGCATAGAATTCTAATATATTTATATATCTCACACCTATACTTTCATATTTATACATTTAGCACTCAAATCTTTAATATTACAATAAAAATAGCACTATTATCACTTTTTAAAAGTGATACACATTTTCTTGGATAGGTTTAAAGCAAGAAATTTCTGTGTAAATATGGAAGTTTAGGATTGAGACATGTAAATTCATGAGATTGTGTGCTACGTTTAGTAAATTCCCCAATCATATTATCGGTTCGGAAATTTTATGCAAGTCAATCACTAAAAATTCCCATTAATTCTACCAAAAAAGATACACAAAGGATAACTCAACTTTCTAGGCTTGTACTGGAAAAGTCATTGAGGACAAACCACAACACGTATAACAATGCCATTTGACCGAAGTATTATGAGCTAGAATCACTGAACATACCTTGAGCAAAGAAACATCATTGGCTAATTGCGACAATAATCCAGCAACAAAAGCATCCCCAGCCCCAGTAGTATCAATTGTTTCTACTTTTAACCCATACACTCTACCATTGAAATCCTGCAAAGTTATTTTCATGTAATACAGTGATTTTAAACGGCAGAAGAACATGTTATATATATTTGATGTTTTTAATATTTTGAGAATCAACTCAAAGAAATTGCAAAAAGATAGAAAATAAATTCAGTCAAAACAATGTCCAGGTAGAATAATAATAAAGCAACCAAAAATTTCTTGATCATTTAGCAGGACAATTTTGGCACTCGATACAAACAGTTCAGAATATGTAGCGCTAGATTGTGTTTGACACGTGAAAATCATGCTTGATAAACTTTTTCTCCAAAATTGGAGTCGGACACAACCAATGCAGCAGGGACACTTGATGATGGTGTACTTTTTTAATGAGCTAGCTTAACAAATTATATTTTTATTGATGATGATAATTTTTCTACCAAGGAGAACTTTAGTGTAAGTGGCAATGATAATCGTAATGTCAAGTGTTGCGGGATGCCAAAATTTGTGCCCCGATCTCCCTCAAAATGAATGAGAGTTTTACATGAGCTTTCGGGTCAAACTTTTAGAAGACGGACGAGACAGTACATAAGGTACTACCTAGAGATTTCGTCCTCATTTTGTAAGGATTTTAAGATATGAAGTTCAAGGTGGCTCATAGGCGCAAGCCTCTATGATTAATTATCCATCCCAATATCGAGAGAGTATTTTTTATTAAGGCTAATCATTAGAGAATTGATTGCTCAACATATAGTAACAACAGTTTAAGTTTTAAATTATGAAAGTTATCACTATGAAAGAGAAGATAGTAGGGGGAATAATGACAAACTAGATCGAGATCTCATGATTCCATCCTCCCAGATTAGTATGGTCCCTAGTCTACTTAGTCACATGAAGTAGTCAAACTTTACAAAAAGATCTTTATCAGTAGTCATGAGTTGTTTCATCCAATTAAACTTTGATGACTTAAGATGAAAGTTTGTCTAATGGGACATTTAATTCAGTATCATATTAGGTATACCCTATAATCCATAGCACACAAAAGTAACAAGTCATTGAGAAACATTTTTTTTTTTTTTGGAGAAAGAGCAACGGTGGCTCCCTACCTGTTAATAAAGAAAAGGTACAAGAGAGGGGAGGGGTGGAGGATCCCTGTCTAAAAAACCCAAAAAAATACATTTGAAAAAACTCACCTCTAGGGGCTCCTCCTCCCACAGTACAACCCAGACAAAATCAAAACCCGAAAAATACAAGTATAACCAAACCAAAAAAGCAAAACCCAAAATAAGTATACCTGTGCATATGTAAAACAAAACAGGCAAAACACTAAAGATAATCCAAAAAATGGCATCAGATAAAACTCCAAAAACGATCCATACGAACAGTTCTGCCAACAGAAAAAATGACCCATAAGTAAATAGTCCAACAAAGAGTAGATCGCAAATCAGGATGTCCATCAACACCATGAAAGAATGCCCAGCAAAGAAGGCGGTTCGACCTGCCAAAAACATAGAGAGCAGCAAAGGAAAGAGTGCAGATAAAAGCGCAGAAATGAAGCAGAAAAACCAACCAGCGAGCAGTGCATCAACACTTCACTAAGGTCTAAAAAAAGGCAAACTTAAAGAGTCCCCAGTAAGTAAAAGTCGGAGGGGTGTAGGGGGGATAATCCAACAGTGCACACTCCACCTGCTTGCCTGGCTAACCAGTCGACAGGGGAGTTACATTCCCTATGAATGAAACTCCAAGTAAGTAACGATCAGGTGACGATTAGTTATTAAATCTTGTATACGTTTGAGGGTACAAATAATATCCCAGAGAGGTGGAGAGACATCCATTAACATCTCATAAAGAAATTTTGAGTCTGTTTCAACAGTAATAGTATGAAAATTAAAAGCAAAAGCCACTTTTAAAGCAAGATATGCCCCCCCAACTTTCCGTAGCTAAGGGAGTATCAGCGGCAACAGGATAAGTAAAATAGTCCATAAAGTGCCCCTCAGAATTTTTGAAGGGGCCACTAACAGCAGCAGAAAGCTCATTTCAATTTCCATCGACATTAACTTTCACTCAGCCAGGAGGATCGGGCGACCAACTGACTAACTAAGGGGGCCTAGATCTCGTACCCAGGGGAACAACATTAGTAGAGGCCCTAAGGGCCTTAGAATAATAGGCCAAAATATAGGAAGTAGTAATAGTGGCAGTTGGGGGGAGGTCTAAAATTCTTCCAGTGCAGTTTATCACTGGATTTAGGGATAAGCACAATCAGGGCAGCAGTAAAATACTTACCATGATCTTCTCCTTGAAAATTTGAATGGCTAGAATTACTCCATTCTTAATGATGTCCCAGCAAGAAATATAGAAAGCAGAAGTAAAACCATCAGGGCCAGGAGCCTTTTGAGAATGAATTTCTTTGAGAGCGGTGAGAATTTCCATCTCCGAAGGAGGGTCAGACAAAGAGAGGGACGATACCAAATCTCTATTCGCATCAAACAGCTCAGGATCAATTGCAGTGACCTGAACATCATCATAAAGAGAATCAAAGTATTCCGCAACATTGGAGTCAATTTGATCAACATTAGCAAGGACAACACCCTCATATGTGACAATCTTAAGAATAGCATTATTGTTCCTTCTATGCTTGATGGTAGCGTGGAAAAATTTAGTATTTCGATCACCATTGCTAAAGTAAGTGTCAAGGACATTTTGTCGTAAGAAATCTTCCTCAATAGTTATTTCCTCTAAGAGTTTATGGTGAGCCTGAGCCACATTTTCAACAAGAGGAGTGCAGATAACACGTGATTCCAGTGCATCCATCTCCTGTTGGGCTTTCAAAACTCTGGAGTGGACATTGCCAAACACATCAAAATTTCACTTTTTCAAAAGAGAAGTCACTTTTTTTATGTAATTGCCACAAAATAAACCATGGGCTGCCACACAACCCAGTACTCCAAGCCTGTTTAACCAGATTCATAAAGGTAGGATGAGAGGTCCAGACATTGAAAAATTTAAAATGAGAGTGAGCAGGTTTCGAATGAAAAGCCAAGCTAAGAAAAATAGGATTATGATCAGAAGCAGCATGATTAAGATGTTTGACATGAATGATATTATAATAATCCAGAAAAGAGGAGTTGCCCAGAAATATGTCAAGCATCTGCATAAGCTGACCTCTCCTCCAAGTGTAAGGAGAACCCGAGAAACCCAAATAAAAAATCCCAGCATCAATAATATGCTCGCAGAACCGATTGATAAGATTAGTCTCAGCTTTAGCTCCACCCCTTTTCTCCGAATGGGACATGACCATATTAAGATCACCTCCAACAAACCAGTTATCAGCAATAGAAGCACCCATGTGTATAAGTTGTTGCCAAAGAAATAATTTATCCTGTAATAAGAAGCTGGCATAAATAAAGGTAGCCCAACCATGAAACTCTTCCAACGTACAGTGAACAAGAACATATTGCAAATCATCATCAATGATGTTTAATTTACTTTCCTTTCTCCAAAAAATCCAGATTTTGTTGTTTTGACTACTATAGTGCAGATATTTTTTGAATTTTTTAATAATACAATCCTTATGGACAGACACCAGTGACTCCAAAATTGCAAAAATGTCAGGCTTATGGACCCTGCATAAATATTTTAAACGATTAAGGATGTGGGGGTTTGCCACTCCCCTAATGTTCCATACTAAGATGTTAAACATGTTGGCTCAAAGCACCCCTCCTAGTGATCCTAGGGGGAAGGGCAAGTGCTCTCCCTCAGAATGGTAAGTGACATCAATAATGTTTGAAGTTTTCAAATTAGAAATTTCAGATTTCCTTATTCCTCTTCTCCCACTGTATTTTTAAATGCCCCATTCAGAATCCAAGGCCAAAGCAACATCAGCAACCGGGTCAAGAGTCTGAACATCAGCAGTCTTTGTAGTAGTAGAGTGCATAGCAGGGGGGTTGAGGTGCAAAGGTTTGGGGAGTTTCCACAATGGGTAATCCCCAACAGAAGTATAGGCTATAGGAAATTCAATTTCCTGCTCAACCAATAGCTCAGCGCTCGTAGTTGAAGGTGGCAGAATTTGAGATGGTGTGGGGAGTTGTGAACATTGTGTATCAAAAACCCGTTCCACTGTGGCTTCAAACCTCTCATTGTTTGGTGGGCCATCATGCACAACGACGCCATGTTGCATAATATTCCCCTCCAAACAAGGGACATTTTGTCCAATCTCAAGAGGTGTTCTCTGAGCTGAGTTAATCTCAGCAGAGGTCAAATGAACCGCGCTATTTTTCCTTAATTCAGGATGCAGGTGAAAACAATGCACCGAATCATGTCCAAACATGCACCAATGAGAGCAGTAGAGAGGATGTTTCTCAAGAAAAACTTGTTGTCAGTAATCAGTATGTGTAGAACCTATCCAAATCTCTTCTAGGGGGGTAAAGTAACATCTCTTTCAATTAAAATTCTTGCCATAGAGGGCCTTGTTAAATTGAAAGTCAGAGCATCTAACATCAGCGGTTTACCAAACATGGCAGCAATTGAAAATAATATCTCATGATTAAACATATGCACTTTTAAACTAGGCAGACGAAGCCAAACAGGAATAACAGCCCGAGGGTCGAAATCAGTAGTCCATTTTAGGAATTTCATCAAAACATCCTCAAAACGAACAGTTCTACGAGCAAAGAGTTTAGCGTAGTCATCCTCATTAGAAAGCTAAATCAGAATATGTCTTATATCGAGAGCACCAATCTTCCAACCCCCAGCCAAATTCAAAAGCTCGAAATGCTTGAGAAGAAAATCAAATTTTGGTAGCCCATAGAGAAACTTACCCACCAGATGGAATTGACAAGCAGAAGCCAGAATAGTGTTCTCAGAGTCAGAAAGGAAGAGCGCAAGCTTACCCCCCTTCTTCCCCTGCTTCCTTATGAAGTTGTACTCCCCACCAAGAATCAAAGATTCATGAAAGGAAGAAGGAAAAGCAAGCAACATCGAAGGAGAAGCCCCCGGCAGTGACGCCGGCATAAGTTTTTGCCATTGCCGACAAGAAACCAAAAAATCGAGGAGCAAGGGACGAGCACAAAGGAGAAGCCAAAGCAATAAAGCAAACGGAGAGATCTCACCAACATCCGGCAAATGAGAGAGAAGAAACATCATCAGCATCCCGAAAGCGCCTCCAGAGCACCAGGAAACCCAAACCCTAGTAGAGCGCCAGGAAACCCGAACCCTAGCAGAGTTCCAGGAAACCCAAACATCGCGCTATATAAGTCATTGAGAAACATACGAGCAACACCAATGGCCATAATAGAATGGAGTTTATTTATTGTATCACCAGAATATAAGATCTTGATTGTAATCACTTTATTTGTAGTGTCGACTGGCCGAATCATATGAATAGTGGACTCGGGCCGCATTGTTATTAGCATAGATTGATTTAATTGTTAAGGCTATAGTATATTTGATATGAAATTCAGTTTTTATAACTTTAGTTAAATATAAATTTATCATCCTCAATAAATTGTTACAGAGGGTGAATAAGATTTATTTTAAACATTTGGTAATTAATTTTATTTGATCATTTTTGGACAATAATTTATTTAATGAATAATTACTATCTATAGGATTAGAAAGCATCCTGAAAATAGATCTTCGATTGAAATTTTCTTTCAAAACATCTATCATAGTGGATTTGAATTATTGAAATTATATTTTGATAGATTGATTTATAAGTGGACCACTCCAACTGAGATTCACTCTCAACATAAACATCAGCAAAAATCAATTATCTGCTTATTCATATTCAAAAATTAATCAAAGTTTATCACTTTAATGTCATTAAGATAGTAACTGTGTCAATTCAGTCCTTATAAACTAGTTAGGGATAGACCCTTCAACTTCGATACTTATCAAAAGCTGCATAAGATTGGCCAAGTGAAGGTTTATTCTTGTCATGCCCAGTCCTTATCAGAAGCATGAACGAATTGGCCAAATTATGACTCAACCTTGTCAACTTCAGTCCTTATCAAGAGGAGAATTGAATTTACTACGTAGAAGTCCAGCCTTATTAAGTTCAGTCTTAGCAAGAGAAGATTAGACTGTTGAATAGTCAACTCTAATTCTTGAAAGGAAGATGATCAGATTGGCGAAATAGGAGCTCAATTTTGCAAACTCAAGTCCATATCAAAAGGAGGATCGGACTTTGTTGATGTGAGACTAACGACCCTTCCATATGGACAAAGTGTACCGCTCAAGAACATGTGAAATTTAATGATTTTGAATTTGATTTTGAGAAGAAAGAATTTTACCATGTTTAGAAATACTTGCATACTTCTCAAGACAAAACTAATGTTAGTTTGAGTTTATTGTATACCGCACAACATTCTTACACCATGTCATTGAACATTTAGCATGTTAGTGAGAGCTCATGCCAGCATATAGCTTAATAGCACATGCATCCTAATAAACTTGTGCATTTGCCAAACACGTTAGTCTTCAAGATGCTTACACAAATTTCAAAGCATAACGTTTGAATTGAAATATTGTTCTACAAAATTCATGTAATCCTTAAATAATCTAAATTTAATTATTTGCATGAGTACTTTATAATTCAAGGCACACGCAAATATTTCATTTTAGGATCTTCAAATTACGTTTTCTGTTCACTTGTATGGTTGCGTTTCGAATTCGGTGGCATGGTGTACAAATTAGAAATTAACTGGCTATTTTAAGCCTGATTTCATTTTAGAATCCTAGGCTAGATGTCATTTCAAATTTTTGGTTTTATTTGAACAAGGAGATTCATCCAAATGTCTTATTTTATTCAAGCAGGTCTCACATGGCATCTTTTCTTCTTTATAAAAAAAGGGATTATTCAGTTCATTTCATTCTGAATTTATTCTTCTGTACATACTGAGTTTGAGCGAGAAGCAAGTTATCCTCATCTTTTGGAGTAAAGTTCCAAGTCTCCAATGAGTTTACTTCGCTTCTTCAATTTTGTATTTTGCTTCTCTTTTTTTTATTATTTCAGTATATATCAAATTTATATAAATTTCATTCAAGTTTAATTTAAGCACTGTTTAAGTATGATTTAAGTCCTCTAGTAAGTAAAAAATCTAGCACCCTTCTGATATCATCCACATATAGAGGACTATCTCGAGATAGTTGAGTTTGCTGAGTTTGTCTGCATGCTTTGAAGAAGAGCATGAGTGGTGTTTTGCAGTGTCACAACCATGTGTCTTCTAACATACACATCCAAAAGGAACGTATAGGCCTTCATGTACTTGCATAGGAGTAATAGAAAGATTTCTCCGCCGCATTTAAACGATGCAAACGAGTATTTAAACTGGATTTCCCTGCCACACTGGACCAACGGGAATAGATACTTATAGTAGTCAAATTTTGTCGTCGTATTGAAACAATGTAAAAAGGTATTTAAGTATTCCTTGTGTTATACCTTTATACGCAAAGGAAATTTGAGGTGGTAAGGCGACTGATGCAGGACCAGGTTTCCCGCAATACTATACCATGGTTCCATTGCATCAGACCCCTGATCACGAAAGTTCAACTCCGAAGGAAATCCTATTATTTTATTTCTATGTTTTTTCATTTATTTTCACCAAATTTCCTTCCTTTATACCCTTTTCTATTATTACCTATTTCTCTAGCTTCAAAGTTTTTTTTTTTTTATTAGGGACTTGATATATGTTGTATTGAACTGTTTAGATTTCATTTTTTCCGAGTTTATGTATTTTGGAGAATTTCTCTTTTTTTTTGCTTCCTGAAGTGTTGCAGCATATGCCTTTAGCAAGTGGTGTTCATGTAGCTTGCCTAAAAATAGGCGGTGGATCCCCCTCGCCGTCCGTATCTCGTTGTTTGTCATTCTACCACTGTTTTCAGTCGAACAGCCACCGAACGCGCTCCGACTATTGGTTACGGCATAAAATCGCAATTTTCTCGCTTCTGATTTGCTGTCCAGCCGTCATTCATCCTGAAATTCAGCCATCATCCACCCTCATACTTTCATACCCGTACTATAACTTCCCTAATGTCTTTTGGTGCCTTCTAGGAACCCTCGAACAGCCAAGGAGATGTCATGCCGCCAAGGAGAAAGCTTCAACGAGATATTCAGAAAATCGCCATGGAGGACATGCAACAACAAATTCTTCAATTGCAATTGAGGCTCGCTGGTTTTGAAAAAAGGCAGCATGGGGAAGTCACCCACATCAACAACAGTGACCACAAAGATGAAAAAAGATGAAGAAAACATTTCCATCAAGAAGCTTCAAGTGATGAAAAACCAATGTCACGTCAATTCAATACTGAGTATAAAAAAGAATGATTTTGGAGTAAAGGTGAATTTATCAAATTATGACGGTCGCATTGATTTGAATGAATTCATTCAATGACTCCAAACAATGGAATGGGCTTTTGAATACAATGATGTCCCACCTAATAGAGGGATAAAGCTAATTGCCATCAAATTAAAAAAATAGTGAATCTCAAAGGTAGACAATTTTAAAATGCTTAAGCCAGCGAGAGGGAGAAAAGAAAAATCACAACCTTGTCCAAGATGAAAATGGAGATGTAGTGCAAGTACCTATCATTACATTACCAGCAAAACATGTTTTGAGGCATCATCATTTATAGTAGAAAGATCTTTCAGTAGAAAAGTTCACCGGCAAGTTCGAGCAACTTATGTTGAAGTGTAAATTAATGGAGCACAAGTATAACACCATAGCTCGATATCTGGGAGAATTAAAACCATCTATTGACAATGTAATACAGTTGTAGCCTTATTGGACCTTACAAGATGTCCAAACCTTAGCCTTAAAGATGGACAGATGATACTGCAACAGCAAGAGCACGCCGATCATAGTACCCAAACCTATCACTCGTGAAGAGAAACCATCATAGGAGGCAAAGAGAACTAATTAGACCAGCACCCCCAAAACATTTCCAGTCAAAAAATGTTTCAAATTTTATGGCTACAAGAATATCGCATCCAACTGTCTGAATAGGAAGGTGGTTTCTTTTACTAAGCCAGGTGAAGTGGAGGAGGCTCAGAGTGAAGGCCCAGAGTGAAGACCAAGAGGAAATGGGAGAGTACCAGCTACCTGCAGATGACTATGAGATGTTTGTGGTTAGAAGAGTTCCCCAGAATGAGCCTAAGAGGAATTAGTAATGGCTCAGGCATAACATCTCTTGTGTCCGTTGTATTGTAAAAAAAATATATATGCAACCTCATCGGCGATGGAGGCAATTGTGAAAATATGATATCTATGCAGATGGTGGAAAAATTGAGCCTCTACTCCCTTACTTAGTTGAAGAAGGGAAATGAGATGTGTCGATAAAAGTTGTTTGGTGGAATTTTTAATTAGAGATAAACAGTGAGATCAAATTTGGTGTGGCGTCGTCCTTATGGATGCATGTCATATTCTATTGGGTTGATTGTGATATTACAACAGAAACACTTCATGATGGCCAAATTATCGCTCAACCTTGTCAACTCCAGTCTTTATCAGGAGAGACCCTTCAACATGATTAAAATCGAGGTGAATACTCACGTTCTTATTATATAGTAATATTTTACTTCTAAATCAGATGCATTTACTAGTACTATCATTAGTTATATTGAAATTACTGCAAATTATGGATTTTGAATTCCAGTAAATTTTTGTTCATATTGTAGGAATGATATGTGCATAGCATTTTTTAAATTATCATAAATATTGAATGATTTATAAGTATATTGATTGTTATGTAAATGAGAATGAATATTTATTATTATAGAGTGATATTTTAATTGTATGTTTGTATATGCATGATTGATTACGATAGTCACCCCTTGATGGTACTAATGGAAGAACACTAAGGTGCCCGTGCATGAAAATTGAAAAGAATATTCATATTAAAATATCTTAAGTGGTACAGTTTTTAGACGGTACTCCTGTGATGGTTGTAAAGATATAAAATGATATTGGCATGATATTGGTATGATATTAATATAGTAAGATTCATTGATAGCATCTCAAATATTAATATTATTTTATTAAAAATTTAACTGGCATTCATTTTTTTTCCTTGTATTATTGTAATTTAAGAATATGAATATTCATTGGCGTTTTTAGCTCATTGTTAATTTTAAATTAACTTTTGATATTAATTTAATTGATTAAAAGATGAACGATAAAAGATAAAGCGTTTATTGAAGACGCGGTCTCGCAGACAACCGATAATGAAGTTAAATATATTGTTTTAAATTAATTTAATTAACAGCTAGTTATAGAAAATGGACATCAAAATTTTAATTCACACTGTCCGACTGTCTGTACCCACCTTGGTTAATTCCAAGTCTCGGGCCAAGTCGTGGTATCAGAGACAAGATTTATGATTAATTAATGAAATCTTGATGAACGAGTCAATAGTGTAATTATTAAAAAAAATTAATAATTAAAAAATAAAAACTAAAGTTAACTTACATTAATAAATATATTCATTCAAGCATAGTGATACGCTTGAAATCTAAAAGAAGGGAGTTTGATAATAGAAAGTTTATGGATAGCTAATGTTGATTTACTTAATGAGATTTAACTTGCGGTCTGTTTATTTAATTTTGAGGATGGAATTTTTGTAAATGGAAATGATTGTAATGGTCCCATTTTAGTTACCCCAACAGAAAAGAGGAAGTGAGTCAGGAAAATGAAACGAATGGACAGGAAGCTAAGGAGGTGAGTTTGCCTTATAAATTCTCGTATGAGGGGGCAGGAACTTACCGGGTGAGTCAAATGGCAAGTGCGAGAGGCGACAAGCACAAATTAAAGCATTCCCATAGCCCGAGATGACAACATCTACAGACAATGATGTTTCTGACGAGCAGGGAGAAGGAAGTGGGGGATAGAGGCGTCGAGTGTCGGTGCTAAAGTGTGAACACATGACCGAAGGAGTTGAAGAGGTTGAGCATTTCAGCTCGGTGGAGAAGGAGCTCTCCTACGTAGCGCACAAAGGAGGAAGTGGCATCTCTATCGCATTGAGGAGAAAGAAGGGACGAGTGAAGTTCATGCGTTCGTGCGGGAGCTAAAGTCGCATGCATTTGAAGTTTGATCAAAAGAGTAGCCTCGTGCGAGAAAAGCATACCGTGTCGTGGATTAAGGCTCAACGAGCTATGTATAAGAAAGTTAGGATAATTGTTTGTAATATAATATATATATATATATATATATATAATAGAAAATTTAAGTAGAATTATATAAAATAAAATAATAATAAAATTTATACTCAAATGTAAACTAATTAAAATACTATAAATTATTAAAATTGTATACAACATCAACAAAAACTTTATCCCACTAAATGGGGTCAGCTACAAGAATCTTTTTCTCAATTGTGTCCTATGTAGTGTCGTATTTTCATTTAATTCTAATAAATTAATATCATTTTTTATACAATATGCCCAAGACTTCCTAGGTCTACCTTTGTTTTTCTTAAGATAAGTAGAATTTAAACCATCTGCTATTCTAATCGAATCATCAGATGGTGGACGTTTAATGTGACCAAACTATCTAAGACGACTCTCAAATTTTGTTTGTCACTGGAGCAACACCAACCCTATCACGAATATATTCATTTCACATTTTGTCTCTAAGTGTAAAGTCACTCATCCACCTAATCATTCTCATCTCAGCAACACTGAACTTATTTTTATGCTTCTCTTTTAAAGGCCAACATTCGGCGTCATAGAGCATTGCAGGTCTCACCACCATATTATAAAATTTTCCTTTCATTCTAAGCGGTATTTTTCTATCACACAATAGGCCTGAAGCATTCCTCCACTTCAACCAATCAACTTGAATTCTACTGTTAACATCCACATCAAAATCACCAGCACTTTGAACAATAGACCCAAGATACCTAAAGCGTTCACACCTTTTAATAGTTTGATCACCCATAGTTACATTTTTTGTCGCTAGAACTACTACTACTAAAATTATATTCCATGTATTCAATCTTAGTTCTACTCAAACGAAGGCCTTTAAACTCCAAGGTAGACCTCCATAAATAAAGTTTTTCTGAGCTTTTTCTCTCGACTTATCCAAGTGAAGGATATCATCAGTGAAAAGCATACACCAGGGTACATCCTCTTGAAGTGTCTAGTAAGACAAACCATAACTAAAGCAAAAAGATATGAGCTTAAAGTCGATCCTTGATGTAAACCAACAGAAATAAGAAAATATTTGATCAATCCTCCTTTTGTTCGAACACAAATAACAGTTCTTGTATACACATCTTTAATGACTTGATTATAAGTCATATCAACACCTTTCTTCTCAAGAACTCTCCAAAAGATATCTCTTGAAACTTTATCGTAGGCTTTTTCTAAATTAATAAAAATCATATGTAGATCCTCCTTATTATCTCTGAACTTTTCCATCAAACCTCTCAATAAATGTATAGCTTCCATAGTAGACCTGCCCAGCATAAATCTAAATTGATTATGAGAAATCTTTGTTATACTTAATAACCTATGTTCAATTAGCCTCTCATAATTTTACAGTATGACATAACAACTTTATTTCTCTAAAACTTGTACACTCTTGTGCATTCCTCTATTCTTAAAAATGGGACCAAAATACTCTTCCTCCACTCCTCCGGCCAAATTTTTATATATGAAATAAATCAAATTTCAGTACTATAAATATCATTTTTATTTTAATATTTCAATTTTTAGAAGATTTTACATCAAGGAAATTCAAATAGTAATTTGATCGACATCGAAGTGAGTACTAATATTCTTATTCTATGGTAATATTTTGTTTTTTCTATACCAAATGTATTTATCAGTACTATCATTAGTTATATTGAAATTACTGCAAACTCACGATTTTGAATTCTAATGAATTTTTATTCATATTGTAGAAATAATATGTGTGCACAACATTATTTAAATTGTCATAGATATTGAATGTAAGTATATTGATTGTTATGCAAATGAGAAATAAATATTTATTATTAAAAAATAATATTTTTATTGGATACTTGTATACGCATAATTGACTATGATGAATTCACCCTTTGATGGTATTAATGGGAAAATACTAAAGTAGTTATGCACGTAAATGAAAAGGAATATTGATGTTGAAGTATCTTACATGTTACAATTTTTAGATGATGTTAATGTGTCGGTTGCACAAATATAGAATGATACTAATATGTTATTGATCTAGTAAGAATCACTGATAGCATCTCAAATGTTAATATTATTTTATTAAAAGTTTAACTTGCATGCATTTTGCTTTCTTTTTTATTGTATTATTTTAGTTTAGGAATATAAGTATTCACTGGCTTATTTAAATTAATGTTATTTCTAATTTAACTTTTTAGGTTAATTTAATTTATTAAAAGATAAACGATATAAGAGAAAATAATTATAAAAGATACAGTCATCCAGTAACAACGTAAAGTTAAATGCACTGCTTAAGTTAATTTAATTAGTGACTCTTTTATTTTGTTAATAACTAGTTATAGAAAATGAAAATCAAAATGTTAAGTCACACCGTCCGACTGTCTATACCGGCCTTAATTAATTCCAAGCTTCAAACTGGGTCGTGACAAGTATTGTGGCAGTCTTAATTGTTCCCAAAAAGGGCGTATCGAGATGCATGTGAACGTTGTGTATGGAGCCTGATTGTGAAAAAATTTAGAACACATCAGCATTTGGTTGGGCTCCCCAGCGCCCGACTGCGCACTCCATCGCCTAGTTGCATGCCCCATCACCTGACTAGGAGCCCACGAACAACTCCGGATCAGAGCTCTCGGAAACCTGGTGCCCAGAAGGGGAGCTGTCACGCCAACATACGCTTGTTTTCAGTGTCGAAAACAGAGCGCTTGGAAACTCGGCACCAAAGGAGTGGTGCCTAGGCACCTATAACTGATTTTTGCAGTTAGGGAATTTATATTTCGTGTTTTTTTGTTGCGACAATGTGTGCGACATAACGAATAGTGTGTGCAGAAGAACAAGCGAGGTGGACTTTTGTGATATCTCTTATGCGATAGGGATAGGAGCGTCCTTGAGTGTTCTTGAGTTCCATGAGAGTAGAAAGAGTGGTGTGTGTAGTCCGTACATTTCTCTAGTTCTCATAGAAATTTTTTTGATGTGGTGTAGCTCCATGGTATTTTCCCATTCTCGGATTTCGCAACGTTAAATATTAGTGTTCCTTGCATTTTGTGTTTTATTACTTTGTGTGCTTCTCTTCTAAGGTTTTCTTTGGATCTCTTGAATTGGTTTCTGTGGTTTTCTCACAAGTGGTATCAGAGCGGAATTTACTGAATTTTTTTTGTTTGAGTGGAAGAAATACCTGACGAATTGAGCAACAAGGTAGAAAAGTTCATGGATCGAAATTTGCTTTCTGGAAAATGCAAATTGAAGATTTGATGTATCAAAAGAAATTGTGTTTGTCCCTGGAAAGAATCATCAAGAAGTCTGAATCAATGACTCTAGAAAAATGAGAAATATTTGATGAACAACCCTAGGTTTGATCCGACTCTCACCTTCCTCATATGTTGGTTTTAACATTGCAAATGAGAAAACTACTGTGGACCTCATTGTTGCGCTAACAATGATGTATGAGAAGTCTTCGGCTTCAAATAATTTTTTTCTAATGAAGAGGTTGTTCAATATGAAGATGATAGATTGTAGTTCAGTAGCTAAGCATCTGAAGAACTTCAATGACTAATCAATTGTGTTTTGTTAGCATCAAGTTCGATGACAAAGTCAAAGCATTGTGAGAAAGTTGAGATAGACTAGTAACTGTGATGAGTAACTCTTCTGGTAATATGAAGTTAAACTTTGATGACATGGTTGGGTTAATGATGCATGAAGAAGTTTGCAAGAAGGGAAGCGGTGAAACTTCAAATTCTTCTTTGAATATTGAAAACAGATAAGAGAATCTAGGTAGAAATAATGGTGGGGAAAGATTCAAGTCCATGAGGGAAAAGTTCAGGTCATGGAGAGAAAAATGTAGAGGTGAATGATAGAACTACGGGAAAAAAAAATCGATTCAAGCAGGACTGCAAAGCTCCAAATGTTGGTGGTAGAGGTCCATATATGAAGCTCTCTATAAATGTCTCCATAGATGACATCCAAGTTGACTCCCTTGTTTTATCCCTAGATAATACTGAATTTTGGATTGTAAATTCATGTGCCACTTTTTATACATGCTCCAACAAAGCGGTGTTCAAAAACTACTCTCAATTTGATCTAGGGAATGTGTATTTGAGAGATAACAAGGTTTGTTGTATTGTTGGAAATAATGATGTTAATATAAGGTTGTCAAATGAATCAGTCTGGAAGATTATTGAAGTTAGACTTGTTCCATATTTGAAGAGAATTTTAATTTTGTGAGTCAGTTTGCAAGGTCAGGGTATGTGACTACTTTCACAAGTGATTCGTAAAATGTGACCAGATAGACAATGGTGATGGCTCGTGACAATATTGAAGATACCCCTTGCCTGGTCAATGAGATGTCGGAATCTATTTGTGTAACTAGAACAAATATCGGTGTGCAAGTCTTTAGTACCACAAGCTTGATCATATTAGTGGGAAAGGTATACAGTCCCTGTTTTCTAAGAACAAACTTCATGATTTAAAGACTAGAGTTAATTTTTTTGTGAAAATTGTGGAAAGAAAAAGAAAGATTAATTCACTGGTCTATAGGATGTGCATGGTCTTCAATTAACCTGCATAAAAATAATGAGTCCAATTTCCTTGCCTTTATATTTTTACTTGTGAGGCGAAGGTGATGACAGTAAAATGTGATCGGCGAGCTAATAAATTACTACATAATTCTTTCCTTCTTTCCACTGGTCCATAATATATTTTTAGAAATAATACAACTCTTTTTGTGGCCATCAGGGAAGAGTTTCTTGGCTTGAGATATGTGAGGAAAGGAGTAAATCAAAGAGAGGTGCAAATTTGGCTTTATTTTGTGAGGTAAAGCTTGTAAGCAGGAAAGAGCAAACAAATTCGCGTGAATATGAAATGGAAGCAACAAAACAAGATCTGCATGATTCGCAAATAGTAAAATAGGAGTGGCTCAGTCTAAGGCAAAGAAAAAGAAATGTGATTGAGAGAGAGCAGGCCAAAATCATTGTCGTGATTTCAAACTCAAACAAGTAAAAATTCTTCTCAGTTTGTTGTGTAACACGAGCACCCAGGAATCACGAGAAAGCTTCAATCAAGAGTGTGGAGCAGCGCATTAGCTTCAATGTCCAATATAAGAAGAAAAGAGTTTTGATGGTCTTTATGCGTCATGATCCCATCGTTATTTTCCCGGTATCCCTAGCTAAGAAGTTTTGGGTGTATCTATAGGTTGTGATCCGTCATTATTTTTTTGTTGGATTGTGACCAGAGCAAAAAAAGGAAAATCAGTTGGAGGAGAGGTCGCAAGTGAACGTTTCAAGCATCCTTTGTGAGTCCTGTGAATAGGAAGCATATGAAGAAGAGGCTTAGGTCTGCAATTTGAATTTGGAGTTTCAAAGGTCTCATCTACCACGATCTTGTCGTTGTCTTTTGCGGCTAGCCCTAACAACGACTTTATTGCAGCCAGCCCTCTTCAAACATAAGAAGACGAGGCGTGAGGAGAGATCCATCATGCTATTTACCGCGACCGAGAGGATTAAGTAGAACATGTGCTTCAACTAGAGTGGGAAAGAAGACAAGCGGAGCAATGCTTCGATTCTATTTTTACCGACCTCCAAACTCTCCAAGAGCTTCCCCCTATTTCTTAACAAGGAACGGTTATACATTATTTGAATAAAGCACCGGACGAAAAAGAGTAGGGACGGTGAATAACTTAGTTTAATTAATTATTCCTTTCTTCTTTTCTTCTTTTCTTCTTTCTTTTTTTTATTTTATTTTACGGGTCAATAGTTGTGTCCCTGTGCGCTTAAAAAGATGCATTACAAATCATCAAAATAAGCATCTCCACATATATCAAAGGAACAAAATTTACACCTTCGAATAATATCTGCAGCCATTTGGACCTTCAGTGACAAGCATAAGTTTCAGATTAGGATGGAATAGTTTACGAACGACACCATCATCATAAGGATTTTCTCCTCTTGTCAAGAAAGATATTTCCTCTTCACTTACCTGTTTCATGAATTTAATCGGATTCAGTAAGAAGAATTTATAATTTAGACTAAAGAACAGTGAAGAAGTGTACTTTTATGATATCAGCAGTATCCCATATGCTAAGAATTCCCTCTCTAGCACTCTCTGCAGAAGGCCATAATGGTAGTCTCAAGTTAGGATCATAGGAAAGAAGCACCCCAGCATCCTTAGCAGTTTTAGCTGCTGCGACATGAGCAGACTTGCATGGTTCTGTGATGAGACTTATAGATCCATAGTGGAAGATTTTTGCCTAAGTATAATTAAAATATGATAAATGTGAAAATTATAAAATCATGAACATTGAAGATGGAACTACATTTGGAAATATGAACATGTTTATAATTACATTCTTTTCCAACACACCTTTCTAATAATATCAAAGTCAATCTCTCCTTCTTCTAGAAGCATATCAGCACTTGGATTGCGATAAAACATGAATTCTCGTTCTCCATCACTTCGCAATGTGACAAATGCCAAGGCCGTTCTAGCACCAGGATCGAAGCGCAATCCCTCACTGTTCACGTTGTTTTTCTTCAAAATATCAGCTAGCATATATCCAAATTCATCTTCACCAACCTGTAGTTTTTACTGAACAACTAAAAAATGCAGAAAAATACAAAATGATATAAAATAAACGATACAATAGAAGCATTACCACTTAGACTAATTGGTTTTATCTTATGAGGTAGGGTACAATTTCTCAGAATCCAGTTTAGAAGCTCCAGTTGGCTATTTATATGATCTTCACTAGAAGCGAATGACTTGAATTCAGGCCCCAGGAGCTTTATGATCCCATGTAAATCTCATTAGGACACAGACTCAAATAATGGCCCCGCTAAAAGGAATGATAATGCCAATAGAAAATATTTCACAAATTTTAAGGATAAATGTTAACAGCGATGAATCATAAATAAGCTTGCGAAAATTTCCTAGGCAATGTATTTCTACAATTCAAAAACTTTAAACTTTAAGTTTTTGAATTGATGGGTGCCTATCAATTAGTGTATTGTTCAACTCGACCCTACTGTTCCTCTCCCCTAACAAATGTGCCATAAAGCATGCATTCAGTCAGAAAAATGTGCATGCACTTTTATCCTCTTGGCAATCAATTCTACAAATTACCTATATTGATGAACAAAATTAAATGGAAGTTCAAAGACATAAAAAGCAAAAAAAAAAAAAAATTATGAAAATAAATGACTACAGCATGCTCCTAAAAAATGAAAATGGTATGAAGTTTGGTATGCACTAATCCAACCTTGGAAGTAGCAGAATTATTATTTAGTTAATGCATAAAGTACACTGCCAAGAACTAGTCTGTACCTGAACACAACACATTAAAAATCATCTACAGTAAGCTAGAGGATTCAATCAGGAAATGAGTTGCTTCCTTGGAATCAGAAGCTTATAAAATAACAAAAACTTGTCTTTATGCTAAGAATGGAATTCATCATTCCTAAAATAACAAGTGTTAAATAGGGAATGTTCCCAGTCTACCTTCCCAATAAAAGCAGATTGACCGCCAAGACGAGCTATGCCCACAGCAACGTTAGCAGGAGCACCTCCAGGCGCTTTCTTGAATGCCGAAGCCTCAGACAATGATAGTCCGCTTGTGGTTGGCACAAAATCGATCAGCATTTCTCCAAAGCAAACAACGAGAGATGAATTATCCAATGGAAGGTCATTATCAGCTGAAAATGCTTTTATACAATCTGTAGCCATAGCATTATAGTTCAGATCAGGTCAGAGTCAACACGATACATTTAATAATAAAAAGAACGGATTAATAAAATCAAGCAGATAAATTACAAATTAAACCTGGATGACAGATAAAACATTTAAGTGATATTAACTCCGTCTCAATGCTAGACCTCTACTATAACAAAAAAAAAAAAAAGGTTGGAACTCTTTTTAAATTCTTCGTCCAATTTTTCTTTTTTCCCCTTTGCACATAATTTCCTTAATCACAACCTACTTGCTAGGGGAAGTCAACCTCTAGACCTACCTGCCAGACCATATGGTTAGACTAGTCCAAATTCCCAAGTGAACTTACCATGGGTCCCATGTGTGTCCTAAGCTATCCTAAGGCTCGACTTCAATCACCTTTGAAGCATAAGCAAGCCTTAGGCCTAACCCTATTCTAGTACTAGGTTAGAGCAAGCCTAATCCCTTGAGGCATGAGCAAGCCTTAGGCCTAACCCTATTCTAGTACTAGGTTAGCGCAAGCCTAATCCGCTGATCAAAACTCCCTATAGGGGTGCACTTCCTTAACCCAAGTTTGGCCTTGCTCATCATAAGCTAACCTTAGCAAACCATAGGTCTCTAAAAGGCCCATTGAACCTTAGGTCTACTTAACACATAAGTGATATTAGAGTTAACCCAAACCACGATAAAAAAATCAAATATTCTTGTTGAATTCAAAATAGGAAAATATAATTGCAAAAATGAAAATAAAAATAGCAACAGACTCAACAAAACTGCAACTAAGGTTGTATTTCAAAGAGTTGGTGGCGGTTAGGTGGAGTGGAAGGGTGGCAGTTGATTATAGGAACGAAGGCCGAAGTTTGTGGTTGGACAGCAGAGGAAGGGCAAGAGAGGGTGGTTGGCTGCAGGTGGAGGGTGAGTAACTGTGGTTGGCCTGCTGGTAGGGAAAAAGGGAGGGAGGCAGAGGGCTTGCGGTTGGGGATGACAGGGGAAGGGCAACAAAAGTGCAGGGGTGGCTTGCGGCTAGGAGATTTGCTGGTAGAAAGGTTGGGGCTGCAGGAAGACGGCAAGAAGAGCTGTCCAGCGACTGGAGGGCAAGGTAGACGAGGTGCAGCTGCATGAAGGCAGCAAGGAGAGCAATCCAGCAGCTGCTGGAGGGCAAGGTGAAGAAATTGTGGCTGCAAGAAGACAGCAAGGAGAGCTGTCCGGCGGCTAGAGGCAAAAGGGGAGAGATCTGGAAGGTGTCAACAAAGTGGAACTCCAGAAAAAAAGCCAAGGAGGACTGTTTCCGGACGACTGCAGTGGGTATGGCGACGGCGGCGGCAGAGGGAAGAATGCGGTGGAAGGGGAAATCGAGGATAGTCACCGTCTTGGAACAAGATATAGCCAGAGCACTAGTCGCCCTCGGATACAGCCCTAGAAGGGAGAACTGGAGACGTAGAAGGTTGTCCGAAAAGAAAATATACAAGGCACTACCTTAAAACGCCATAACAGCGACCAATATAGGCCTAGGGTAAATAGGAGTAGACCCCACTCCACATAGGAGGGAAGTTCCAGCCTAGAAGGATCGACCAGTCCCTCCTCTGCCTGGACTGAACCGGTCCAGGGGAAGGGGACATGGCAATTTGTTGTGTGTGGGTGTTGGACGCCCGCATCAGTCTCTCGAGGTTGGGAAGCTTCGTCTCATTTATCAAAGCTTCTGCCCACCAATTGAAGCCTTGAAGGTGACGAAGTAATTGTAAACTCTCGGGCTACATCAATTTTATATTGATTGTCGAGTACCTAAAACAACTCTCCACTTTTCGCATCCGGGTCTTACGACATGACAATGATAGTGTTAAAATCTTTGGGTGATATTCATTCGTAAGGGAATATCCAGAAGTTTTTCTTGATGATTTACCATGGTTACCTCCTATGAGCGAGATTGATATCACTATTAAGCTACTACCAGGTTTTGAGTCAGTATCCACGGCACCATATAGAATGGTCAATAAGGAGTTGTAGAAGTTGGAAAAGTCAATTGCATGTGTTACTAGATAAAGTGTTCGTCGGGCCTAGCACCTCACCATGGGAGCTCCTGTGTTATTTGTGAAGAAGGATGGGAGCTTCAGCATGTGCATTCACCGCATAGAATTGAATAAGTTCAATGTGAAGAACAATAAGTATCTATTGCTAAGGATTGATAACTTGTTTGATCCAAGGTTTCTGTATTTTCAAAGATTGATTTAAATTCAGGCTATCACCAACTAGGGATAAAGAGGAAGA
>NEWO01000277.1:711335-728504 GCA_003013225.1 Phalaenopsis aphrodite | reverse complement strand
ATATATATATATATATATATATATATTCATAACAAAGATGTAAGCACAAACATAATTTACATGTTGATTTTGCAAGAGCGTACTCAATGCTGAACTTAGGTAATATTTGGATTAAAACAATAATGATCCAGAGCTTTAAGAATTGGATAAAAAAAGTTGAATACAATCACAACATTTATAACACAACACAAATGAATTTCCCTTCTATATCAAGTGAGTTTTGTAGCACTTAATGTTGTTGAAATTGTTTTTTTTTTTTTTTTAATATAAGCCCAAGTTTATATCATTATAAATTCATCTAGCTATGAATGAATTTATAGCTAGATGAATTTATAATGATATAAACTAGGATAAAGATTATAAATTTACAAAATGCAAATTTCACAAAAGAGATTTTAAAAAATAACGAGAGGCACGTCTTAATTTAAAATGTTGTTGTAATGTTCAGTATTATATCAATATTTAAGAGCGTATGTTTTATTAGCGTAATGTTGTACATTCATATTCAAAATCATGGCACATCAACCACTTGTTGCAAGTAAAACTTAAAACATAAGTGCATAAAAATAATCATAAAAGATGCAATGAATATCAAGATTTACTGTAAGAAAATCCAAGAACAAAAGAAAAAATCATGAAGGCACACCACACAAAAAAAATCTATTATGATGAAAATGAAGAAAATTATGTTAGTTTCACCACACTCAAGTTTCTAATCTCTTCCAAGCACTTCAAGACATTCTCTCCACTCTTTAGCAGAACATAAAACAAAATCTAACTTTAACGCCCTCACTTTTGATCAACAGAATCAATACCTAAATCAGAGAACTGCACAAATACTTGCACCGACACTAGGGTTACGCAAAAGGTTGCAACAACACTCCAAAGGGCACATCAACATTACTAATCTTGGCATTTGATCACTGCATATAAGCACTACGGCGCTCCCCTCCGGCAGCTAGAGTGTCATGCTCTCGAGTTTGAACATGTATCGAGCACAACAGAACTACCTTCCAAACATTGAGGCGATGTGTGCAATACTTTTTTTTTCAATATTAGTGCCCCGGAACTCATCATCAAGCTTGAATGACAATTGAGCGCTCTAAGCATCCAATTGAGTAACACAAGGACTCCACATAATAACACCACTCCCTTAATGATTTGTAAAAACACACTTTTTAAATAATATATTTACACAAATAAATTTTTTATGACATTTTACCCCAAATAATAAAATCTTTATTTAAATGTAGCAATTTAACAAATTTAAAAACTTTTAAAAGACAGCGAGAAATTTACATATAAATCGCCCGTTTCAATGTATTTACATATCTTGCATCTAAAATTTGATACTTTTAGTTATAATATTTTGATGTCATAAAATTATGCATAAAAAAATATATTCTAATTTTAAAAAATTAATAATTATAATCTTACTGATGTAATATTAAAAATTTGATTGCAATGCATGTAAATATAAAAGTTCATAGATAAGAATTATGTGGCATAAAATCTGAGACCTTCAACACAAAATGCAAAATGCATGGTAGCCATTAAATCAACACATTAGTCTATTATAAAAAGCTATTAAATTAAAATTTGGCCAACAAAGCATCACAATCCTAAACTCCTAAACACAGACCCTTCCCAGACATCTATATGAAGAGTTGAAATTTAAAAAAAATAAATAAATAAGACAAAATACAAAATTACAAATCCAGACATCTGAATCTGCTTTGCTGTTTCAGCACCAAGACAGAGAAGCAATCAGTCAAATACTAACAGTAGGTGCTTCAAAGTAGCCTAACTTCTTCTCAGACAAATCAATCAAAGAAGAGCCATTCTCCTGAGCTGAAGCTCCGGAAGCAGTAGATTCATATGCAGCCGAATGAACTCCGACGGCTGCGCGGCCGGATGGGTCGAGACATTTAGACCAAGCTGCATCCCATTCCACTGCTTTGGCAGAACTGCAAGCCACACTTGGGCCACCGGGAACCGTCAATCTCGCAGCATTCTGCTCATGAAAATCATCAATCTCATTAAGTAAATCATTTCTGAAATGTGAAGCAGAATTTGAGAATTGGGAGTGATGTTTTGAGAAATTTCAGCCAAACAAATGTCATGTTAGAGAATTGATTATGTTTGTTGTGCCTAGTAGTGCTTCAAAGCTGCTCAAAAATTAGCAAAAACTTGGAATGCTAAAGAATTTGGATGAAAATTTGTGCTTTTCACTGCTCTGCATTTTGGATTTGCTGCCACACCACTATTTGGCTACTGTTTTCTTGTTGTTTTACATAAAAAGTTCATGGTGGAAAGCTGTTTCAGATTTGTTAAAATGTTAACAGTTGCAAGAAAGTGGCATGCCCGTTTTTTGAGGAGAAAAATTTATTTATAATAACTACAACAGCTTTTAGAATAATTACAGATTCATAAATTGTCTTTCTAAAAAGATGCAGCTGCCTCAAACGAACCGTAGCCTGGTGGTGTTTGAAGAGTTAAAAATAGGAAAATTTACGTACTTACCGCACAATTCTTACGAATTTATATATCTAACACCGAATGTTTGCTATTTACCTTTATAACTTCTCGGTGTCAAAAATCTATGCATAGAAAGATGCATCTGACTTTTAAAGAATTAATAGAGTGGTGTTTTTTATGTAAGGTTAAAGATTCGACTGTTATGAATGTAAATATCAAACTTTTGGTCTTAGATATGTAAATACATAAGAATTGTGTGGTATGTATGCAAATGTCCCTTAACAATAATTTCATAATAATGTGGTCAGCATTTGGAATAAAACGACATTCTCCATTATCCCAAACCTCCAATCCACCTCCAATGGTTCCATAAAAAGCAATATTTTTGCCAACTTCATTCTGTAAATTTTTATTATTTATTCTTTTTTTTTTTAATTTCAAGTATATCAATTAAAATTGGTTACCTACCTTAGGAAATAATTTCTCAAATATAGTGCGGTAGTAGTACGCCTCCTTCGTCGATGGGGTATTCTCGGGATAAACAAAGCTCGCATTATTCAGCATGGCATCTGAAACCTGGAACAAAGACGTATTCCAGAATGCATGAGTATGTTTCCATATATCAGAATATCAAAAAACTCAAATTTATCTAAAAATATAATCAATACAAAGAAAGTAAATCAATAACTTTGAAAATGTTTAAATCCCAATAATTGAAACCAAAAAAAAGAAAAAAAAAATGGGCATTTACATTAATAGAACCAAATATTTATGTATTTACATATCACACACCAAAACTTCCATATTTACATATATAACACTCAAATCTTTAATATCACATCAAAAATAGTACTATTATCATTTTTTTAAAGTGAAATACATTCTTACATGCATATGTTTAAAGCACCAAAATGCTTTGTATGTATGTAAATATGAAAATTTAGGCGTGAGATATGTAAATACATAAGAATTGTGGGCTAGGTATGTAGTTTTCCCAAAATAAAAATAAAAATAAAAAATGCAACAATTACATGTTGGTTGGCATGGTCCTTCAAGCCATCAATCCAGCTATAACCAACGCCATCACTGAATTGTTCCTTCTGCCTGTAAAGTATGTGCTAAAAGCCCAAAAGAAGGCAGTAATATCAGTTTTTATAACTTGAAAATGATTGCATTCTGTGAACATAACTATCCACAAATTCACAACCTTGGGCAAGTATGGTCTCTCATTATCATCAAAAGCGTTGCGCAATATCCATTTCTCGATCCGGCCAAGATCAGGTCTGATCTGGATTTCATTAAAAATAATATGAATTTTATAACATGTAAGAGAATCATATAAATAGAAAATGTACATTGTCAGAAACCCAGTGCAAGGTATGGTAGAGCTAGATGATTGCTTGGGTTCTATATTTGCAGGACAAAATTAAACAATTGGATCAGCATATAATTTTTATCTAGTTTAAAGTACTTCATCAGCACAAAATATCATAAATAAATAAATGCTTCGGTGAAGAGAGAGAGAACTGAAACTAAATAAGAAAAAAATGTTAAAAACATTTCATGATTTTATCAAAATGGAAAGATAACAAAGTGAATAGAGTGAAGAGGTTATAGAGATTTGTAGCCTATAACATGAACCATTTTCTTTCATACAAAAAGGAAAATGATACAAAATTGCTTCGTAAACAGAAACTATATATAACAGTAAAGATGAAAAATCTAACTGCATACCTGTACGCCTTCATTATTAATCCTATTTCATTCAAAGACTCAACCTTTGTATCAAACAAAAATAGAAATTTATAAACCATTTACATACAATTAGAAACCCTAATTGTCTTTCATTTTACCATAATTTATGGATTAATTCTGATAAATTCTAGTGCATCTTTACACAAGAGTTTGAACTAGACCGATTAGAAAGCCAGAAATTACCATTTTCCATTCAGGATCAATATCCATTGCTACTTTGACAAAATTCTTGTCGAGAAAAGGAACCCGAGCCTCTAGACCCCAAGCGGATGTTGCTTTGTTGGCTCTCAAGCAATCATACAGATGAAGAGATTTGATCTACAGTTAGAGTACAAAAATCTATTCAGCACATAAGTTTGAGCAGAAATAAAAAGGGGAAATTTACATACGAACCACACAAATCTTATGAATTGACATGTATAACATCTAAGTTTGATATTTACATTTATAACACCATGGTGCAGTAAACATATGAATAAGAAGAGGCATTTGACTTTCAAAAAGTTAGTAAATATCATATTTTTTATGTGTTGTTAAAGATTTGAGGGTTATGACTGTAAATATTAAAGTTTAGGTGTTAGATGTATTATAGGCCCCAAAAGGCACCTACGCCTGTTCAGTCTGAATAACAGGACACCCAAATAGGGAAGGTGAATTAAGGTAGAACTGAAGACCATAAATGATGAGATTTTCTTACTAGGACCTTATTAGATCCACTGATGAGAAAAGCTGTGCATTATAAGCTTACGAACTGCTATTCATGAAAACATTAATGGGCATTTACCTACATACCAACCTATTCTTATGTATTTACATATCTAACACCTAAAGTTTGCTTTTTTACATTTATACCACCAAAATCTTTCATATCACACCAAAAGTACTACAATTTTAATGTTTAAAAGTGAAATACAGTTCATGTTCAAGTAAGATAGCATATATGTAAGAATTGAAGTTTAGGTGTTAGATATGTTGATACATAAGAATTCAGTGTTATGTATGTAAATCTTCCAAACATTAATCCCTAACATCGCACAAACAATGCGAAGGATGTAGTAGGTGAAGGCAGACCAAGAAAAAAAAAAACCAACAGCATGGTAGAAACATTCCATAATATCACTTATATGAACATTAATCGCCCAAGGCATTTGTGATCAGTGAAGAAAAAATATGGCATTCGTAAAGCATCACACAACAATATTATATGCATGCAATTAGATGCAGGAAGTTGGGGACTTTATCCACAATAAAACTTTAAGAAGGATGCATTATTCAAAACAGAAACACTTCTGAAAATTCCTAATAAGAATATCTTACGCAGGGCGCAGGATGCCCGCAGATCAACAATAAATTTTCAAAAAAGCTCTTATCAGGACTCTCAAAGATCAAATTCTCGTCCAACCAAATCATAGCATTTAATTTCATTTTTTGTCTTTTTAAAGACAATAAGGGATATGCTTAATACTATCACGGGAAATTTACATAGGTAGCACATAATTCTTATATATTTAGAAATCTCACCCCTAAAATTTCATATTTGCATGCATAACACTTTGGTGCTTTGAGCCTATGCATGAAAAGGTGCATTTCACTTTTAAAAAGTCATAGTAATGTTATTTTTTATCTGATATTAAACATTTGAGTGCTTTGCATGTAAATATAAAAATTTAGGTGAGGTATGTAAATACAAAAGAAGTTTGTGCTATCTATCTAAATGCCCCTAATTTCAAATGGCTGCCCTAAGCCATGAAAACTAAAATGCATCATACCTTACGACACGTTTCAAGGTGGAACTCCTCCTTGTTCGGTGCTTTATGGAAATATAGATAGCCTCCAAATATTTCATCAGAACCTTCCCCAGAAAGAACCATCTTTACACCCAAAGACTTTATTTTCCTAGACATAAGAAACATTGGGGTGCTTGCTCTAATAGTGGTCACATCAAATGTCTCTACGTGATAGATAACTTCTTCGAGAGCATCAATGCCTTCCTGTCACAATGAGAAGAAAAAACCAGATTAAACTGCAACTTAAATCTCATTCTCTATTTCCATCTTCAAACTGCAATAGTATTACACCCTACTACCTGAACTGTGAAGTGGAACTCATGATGAAATGTTCCGAGATAATCTGCGACTTCTCTCGCCGCTTTTAAATCCGGAGAACCCTGTTCAAATCATAAATCTAAGAAGCTTATCAACGAAAAAGAGAAATTAAAAAAAAAATTCTCTTTATTCTCTATATTGATAAATTTGTTCGTAACCACAGTAATTTAACAAATTCCAAATCCAACCCCAGCCCAACATACATACTTGCAAGCTCATGCCAAATCTGTAAATGTAATACAAGATATGTGCACTTTTCCGTCAAACCACAAAATTACATGTTGCACAACTAGATTACAGAAATATATGTTGAGAGCCTTCTACCATACAACTTGTATTTAAAAATTAGCTCTCATAATCATTACTACACATAAGACCCTGTCATCAATCAAATGACCAGAAAAATAACAAACATAATGAAATATAGAGTCAACAATTAATGATGCCTTCAAAAGTAATTTGTGCAAAAAAACTTCAAAATTAAGTAGCTACAACGTGATAGTCAGTAAACATGGTCCAAAGCAAGGCCGTGGTGGACCTTGGATTCAGCTTTTGCTTAAAATACCATTTTCAACAGCTTTAATGGTTTTGCACTTTATTTTGGATTTCTATTTTGCATATTTAATTATAATCAGAACTTAAGAAATTTTTGAAATTTTAAATAAGTAAATGTTACCGAAACTTAAGAAAAGTAGTAAAATCTGCTTAATCAATCTGGATGGTGGATAAAGCAGCAGTAAATATATGTTTTCTTTTTACAAAAAATAAATACCTCATGATACTAATGTTATATTAAAAACGGTATATATAATATGAAAAATACGAATTAACTGAGATCATTTGAAACGGAACAAAAATAAATAATGTTATTCTGAAAAGAAAAAAAAAACTTTGATAATTACAGCTTATGTAACAATTAAATTCAAATCCTTTGCCATTTGAATTTTATGCAGGACCCATATGTCTGCTTAAAAGCAACGCAATTGCCATGTATCTCTCTAAAATAAGTGTGTAATGCAGAGCATCTCAAATTTCACACTTAGGCAAATGCACGTTCTGAAAAAAGTTTCAAGCCTCACATTTGACCAAGGATAGCATACCTTCGATCAAGAGAAATTTTCATTTAAATATAACATCTAATAGACTTCTCATATTCATCTTAATGATCCTAATTAATTAAGTGGGGTCCTAAAGAACCATAATGTAAAAAAAAAGAGCCCCAAGAAGAAAGGAAAGGATCATGAGATGACATTACTCAAAGAATCTAGACAATTAACAAAAGACTTCCAGTCCAAGGTCATATAAATAAACAGAATTAGCAAATAGGATGCATTGAGCTCTAAATTTTGCCTCATAATCATAATTAGCCTAAGAAACTATTTGGGTTGGTTTTATATTCCTATTGAGTGCTACATGATATTTGCTCAATTTTGCAAAAATATTTTTGCAAAAAAAAAAAAAATAATCATGTTACCTTTGGTCAAACCCTTTTCCTTCCTAATTCTTCCTGCATAATTTTATCAAACCATTTTATTTTGGATTTCTTACCCGTTGTTATATGTGCCTAAACCACCCAAATATATTTACCAATAACGTATCTTCAATATCTGCTTACCCCCATTGTCTCCATAAGTCAATCATTTCTCAGTCTATCCCTTCTAATTTTACCAAAAATCTATCTTAATTTACACTTTCATATCTACCATACTCAACTTGATTATTATTAACTTCCTGATCACCCAAATCGCATACCAGATAATATTTCTGTTTAAATAAAGGTTTATTAAATTTATCTTTAAATATTTATTATATACTTCACATGGTACATCTTATACCCTTCATGTTTAAAGAAGTTGTCTCAACCATAGGAGTCATATTGAAATTTATATATTAATTCTTTCATATAATAAATCTAAGAAACCAAAATCTGTCACATGTTAGTATTACTTGATCTTCAACAATATTGACACATTACATACATACTAATTATTCCTTTAACAAATCTTGAGCATCTTATCTTCTAACTATTTTATCCTTTGTTATAACCATTAACATGTCCCAATAAAAATCTCACATATTAATATTTTCTGTAAGTATCTCAATTGTCAATAAAATAGTGTAAACCAAATATTGATCCCCATTAAAACCCTAATACAATTCAAAACTTTTTTAATCGCTTCACAAGAAAAGCTAATGCTAATCAATGATCCATCATATATTAAAAATAAATGATTTTATAAGTTGTGATCCAAAAACAAAAATGCCCAAAATAATAACAAGATGGATACCTTATAGGAAAACATAAAAAATAGCTTATTTTAGAAATCAGACAAATCTGATTTATCAATTGTAAAAAGCAATTGTCTTGGATTAACTGCAAGAGTATGACATTGTTCTCAACATGATCTACTATTCTCTTTTAACACTTTTCACGGCAACGTGTGGCAGTAGGCTGGACGAGGCACTGAAAGCTGGTTTGACTAAGGTTATAAATTTAATAGGGTTAGCAGTAGGATTTTTGGTGCTTGAATTTGATTGGCAGTTGGTTTGGCGAGATGTAGAAAGCCTAATTGTTTTATATTTGAGTAGTCCATTTTTTGGGAGTTTAAAAGATGATTTTGGATTCAATTTTGAAGTTGTCAGATGTAAGAATTTGAAAGAAAGATGTTGATGCGTTACAAATGAAGTTGAAGGCTGGAAGGAAGGGGGAATGCTATGCATGGGAAGCAGAAAGTGCTGAGATTCAATGACGAGAAAAGAAAAGTTCACGGTTTGTTCAAGAAAAGGAATAGAGAAAAAAGGCACCTAAGGAACAGCTTAAACCATAAAATCATAAATTCTGAAATTTAATTCGAAACAGAAAAAAATGCTATTAATAAAAGAATGTTTGCTCTTCACCAACTTAAAGAACATCTCAAATTTTAATCAAGGAATTCACATCTATGACAGAATTTTCTTCATTTATAAATCATTCAACAACATCTTCAAGTCATCTTAGCAATCCCTATAGAGAGCAGAATAGCAATCGACTGAAATGCTTTGTCCAAAATAAGAAGGGCATTTACATGCACCCCACTCAATTCCTATGTATTTACTATTAACACCTAAACTTTATCTTTTACATTTATAACACCCAAATCTTTTATATCACATAAAAAATACCACATTTTAATGCTTAAAAGGTAAAGCACACCATTTAATGCATAGGCAAAGTGGTATGTATGTAAAACTTCCAAATAAAAAATAACCTGGCACAAAAGGCTTGCATAAGTGAACCAATTAACAAAAGAACCTTGGAACTCCAAGGATATAACAAACAAAAATATAACCAATAAATACATGAGCAAAACTTCAAGGCAATCAGGCGTCAACATCAAGCACATAGTGAACATGACATTTGCAAATTAAACCCAGCCTAATGCCCCGAATTCTTTGATTTCTAACTAGCACTGTAAAAAGCCAACTGGATAAACATGATATTTGGTCAATAGATAAAAACAATGGTCAAGAACCAAGTTGAAATCCAATATTGAAATTTACTTTAAAATGCCATGCAATCTATTCTAAGTTTTGTTAAGGAAAACTCCGAAGAAAAGAACTTTTCATCATTAAACCGCCGAAAATATAGATTAAAATGAGTTTAAGTTGTAGTACTAAGAAGCCAGAGAACCTTTAACCCAATGCAGAACGTGTGTAGCTTAGATCCCCATTGCTTAGCAAAGTTCGACTCATCCAGGTGGCGAGAAGCAACCGAAGCAACAAGAGAAGAGTCTAATCCACCAGACAACAGAACTCCAAATGGTACATCAGTCATCAGCCTCTTTACAACTGCCTGCAAGATAGAGTAAAAAGAGTAAATAACACATCAAAAAATTAAATTAAATTTTAGACACATACCACAACACTAAAATAAATGAACTTAACCAGATGTATCCCAAATCAACTTACCCAATGAAGAATTAAGAATAAAAGATCCTTATAATATCATAATGAGAAGCAAAGTGTATAACAGTACTGAAAAGTATAGGAGAATTAAGTCTAAGGCATAAAATAAAGTTACAGATAGACAAAGGTTTGAGTCACATCACATAGAAGTCTGAGACTGAAGCTGTTTTATACAGGAAGATCAATGAAACATATTTTCACATTAAGGCAATCATTTAAAACAACTAAAGAGCATGCTGATGTAAACATGATTCAGATGTTGGTTGAGTTGAAGACAGCATGGGTTAACAAAGGGCAAACTCAAAACTTCCAAAACTTGACACAAATTTTGCATAATGAACATAATGAGATGTGAGTCCTTTATCCATGGTGGTCTAAGTCCTCTATTCGCGTTGTTTGTCCCAATTGCTCTGTAGGAAAAGAATCACGATTAGATTCTTCTGACTGGGTTGTTTGTTGTCAACTAAGACCTTTAAATTAATATCACAACTGCAGCACTTATATTCCTCAATAGTTTTACCCCTTGAGTTGTAAAATATAAAATACATTTGATATGGCATCAAGCTCTCTGTTAGCTAATATTAACTAAAATTATTCCCCTTGGGCAAATATTACCTCAAGTATATAAGATCCCATAGAAGATGCAACCCATGACTATTGATAAGGATTCATAGGTAAAATTGGGTTGACTATCTCCCTTGATTAATTAGATCAAAAACTGATAAAAGAGATGACGAAACTATAAGATCATGGTCTGGTTTGTCATCATTCTCCTACCAGCCGCTTCAAGTTCCTGAGGATAAATTTTCATTATTTTAAACCAAAATTATTTACCACTATATGCTTAGTCTAAATACATTAATGCCTGATAAGTAGCATCAATTGAAAGTTCTCAATTATTGAGGGGGGTAATTAATCATAAAGACATGTGCCAATGGGAAACATTGAACTCCAAATCTTAAAATCCTCACAAAATGATGACGAAATCTCCAAGTTGTGCCTTATATATTATCTCATTCTTCTTCTAAGAAAATACCTCAAAACAACACTAAACTCTCAACAAGAGTTTGGGATGCTAATTTTGTAGCTCACATATAAATTTTATGATCGTAAAAAAGCCAAATTTTGAGATACAAACTATGGCAATAACGCATGCATTAAGTTGAATTTGCTTGACTTGTGAAGAGAAAAACCTCCATGATTCATGGAGGAACCTAGAAATAACAAGCACACAATTTACATCCTTGACCAACCATGACCATACAACAAAAGCTAGGTCCTCATGGAATAACTAGCTCTACCGACTTAGCGAAGAATTTGGTGTTCAATGTGGTAATTGTTAGGCCCTGTGATCATTTTAATCTTGGTCACAAAACACTAAGGGCATTTAACTCAAGCCAGAATGATTTTAAGGTCATTAGCTCAAAGCATTAGAGTTTTCGAATTTTTTTAAAATTGTGAACTTAAAGATGATCCAATAGCACGTTGATTATTTTTAATAGTAGAATTGCAGCTTTAGAAAATTTTAGAGACCTTCCTAAATTTTTTGAGATTTCCTGGTAATTTCCATGGGATTTAAACCGTAAAATCAGAGATATTGATTGCAAAAAGATAATTTTTGACATTTGATCTACCATATGACGCACACTGGTATGCCAAAGTGTTGCATCAGCCTCCAACAGTTTTTTGACTTCTGATAAGCCAAAGCGTTACATTAGCCTCCAGAAGTATTATACTTGCAGCCAAAAATGCTACATTTCATCCTTTATGTGGTCTTTGAAAAGTGTGCAAGCAAAAGCAGCGTATATATGATTAATTCAAACTAGACTTAAAATGAACATATTGTATATACGATTGTCCCCAATTTATATACGATCAAGCCAGATTTTTTTACCTCAGATTATTGCCCTTAACATTTATTAAATTGCAATCAAATGTTAAAATAACAACATATAACAGCAATTGCAATTAACTGATGACTGGCCTCAAACCAGAAATATAATGTTCTCTAATATGTTCAAGAGAAATAATTAACTATGGGACCTTGTGCTCATGAAATGCCTTAAAAAAAGGAAATATAAAATTCTAAAATGAGGGCGGGCAAAATCTCCAAGTAATATTTATCAATAACACAAAATGCCTCCTAGAAATTCATCCTTGGATTACTAGAAATTTTAATATTTATTGGGAAATAGAGAGTTTTCACAAGGCTGAGTTATATGAATAGAATTAATATCATACTAACCAACAAGTTTAGTCAAACATTATAAGATTCTAAATTGCCTCCAAATCACTTGCTACAGTTGGTCTATATATATATTTTTTCTAAATTGATTCAAAGAGCTTAGCATAAAACAAAGCTGGAAACACATAAAAGTGGAAACATCATCAGAAAATTACTTGCTCATAATGACATAGAAAAGATTAAGAAAATTCATATAACAGAAAACATGACAACAAGCAAATCAAATCATAGTAATCTTATCGCAGTATTGGATGTATTCGTGTGAATTTCTAAACACAACGGCATTGATAAATTAGTAATTTCTGCCATGTTGGCAAAGAAAATTTGAAAAAAGTTATGCTAAGCAGAAAGGCAAAAGAAAACTGTATAAACCTTCTCAAATGCTTGTCGCAAAACCTTTGGATCATAAGTACTTGATGGTATGCGTTCTAAAAACCAAAGCGGATTATACCACCTCTGAAGCCCACCTGAATAAAATCACAGAAATTTCAAGAAAATAAGAAGTTTAGTTTGAGCTGCAAATATGGCAAGTCGCAAAGTTTATTGCTTATACATGAGATTTCTTACTTAAGAATGAAAGAAAACATCACTAGACTGTTAGTTCTAAAGGAAACTTAGAGCTCAGCCAGAAGAAGAACCTTTTTTGCTAGAATATATATGACCGGGAGGAAAGGAAATGAATCGTTCACAATCATCACTTAAGGCTTTCATTTCTGAAGCAAACCAAATAGACCCTGCAAAAGTAAAGTAAGCATGGTATTAGAAGCGTGGAAATCAAACATATATTATTAAACATGGAATATGGTAAAAATGAAGTATGGCATTCATTTAATTGAAATAAATGAAACAGAATCAATACGAGTTAAATACTGAGCGTTTTAGAAAACATAGTCATTATGAGGCTTTTTACCATTGAAGCGAGAAATTTAAGGGGCGAGAAATGGGGCATAAGCCTCAAGAAATTTCTATTATTACTACAATATAAACAGAAAAATATGATTAAAAAAATAAAAAGTTAACCGAATTCTAAAATACAAACAATTTGAAAAAAAGGGAGATGATTTTTTAAAATAAAAAGGCATAGCATACGTAAGATTAGGGGTGTGAGAAAAACTTGCTGACCAGAAAACCCAAAAAAAAAAAAAAAAATTAAACTAATTGACATAGTTTGGGTTTAAATTTTTGTAAAACTGAAATAAGACAATCAAAGATTAAAAATATGTATAACCTAAAATACTAGAAGTTGAACATTTAGTAGCAAAGCTGAACGGTTAAATTTAAAAAAAAAAAGTCAAACTTGTTAATAATATTATAAAACATCATAGACAATTTAATCATTCATCAAATTAGAGAAAATCTATCAAATTAAATTAGAATGAATCACTAAAAATATATAAAAACCAAGTGAATCTATCCAAATCGAACAATAAAAAAATCCTAAATATTTATGCTCCTAAACTAAAAAACTAAACTGAAACAGATTTGTCTCATTTGGTTTGAATTTACATCACGTTTAGATTTTTATCTCATATTTGATTAAATAGTTTAGTTTAATTTAGTTTTAAAATAACGGTTGGTTTGACACCAAATGAAACGATGCGTAACACTACAAAAAAGGAAATGAAGACATTCAATATTGATATCCAAACATCAAAATCCACAAACATATAGACAAAGTAAAAGAAATACAAAATAAGGCATCTAGTTAGACGCCTGCAAAATGAATTTTTAAGGAATCAAATTACAAGAAGAGGTGTTTTTAAGGAACAAACTCCACTTCATCAAATTTATTGTTCTCAACTTCAAGAGCATTAACAACTTGGCAATTAGAGATTATGACTAAAAAGTTTCAAAACTTGAAATTGACAATGAATCAAGTTATTGATCTTAAAATGAATCTGGATACAGTAATTTGACAAAGGCTTTTAATTCCAATCTTGAGAAAATCTAAATAAAATATTAGTATCATTAGGTGCAAAAGGGAATCCAAAATCAAACTCACAATCAGAACGATTGTATAAAGATACAACAAATTGATCCTATAAGAATGATTATGAGCAGGAGGCTAATAAACAGGGTCAGATTGACAGAACCGAATATATAGTCATTAAAATATCCGAAAAAATGTCATGCAGGGAAACAAATACCATTTCATGGACCCAAAACTCCAAATCTGTAATTTTATCGACCTAAATGATGTTTTTTGGCATAAAACCATACTGTTATGCCAAGCACTAGCCAAGTATATTCTCCTGCACCGTCCTATATGCCTCATTTTTATATTTATTGAAGATCTGAAGCTCATTATGATAAGCCAATCAAGAGACAAACAACAGAGCACATAACGGCTAGCCAACTCAGGCAATGGTTTTCTAAAAATTGGCAGGCACTCAAATTTTCATTCCTCACCCTTCAAACATCACATGCCACTACAATAGCGATGCTCTAGCAAATGACTAAAAGCAAATTAAAAATTTGACCAAATAAAATAGGGGCATTTATATAAATACCACCCAATTTCTATGTATTTACATATCTAACACCTAAACTTTATTTTTTTGCATTTATACCATCCAAACCTTTTATATCACATCAAAAATACCACCATTTTAACCTTTAAAAAGTGAAATACTGATGCGGGGCTACCTAAGGGTTGAGCTGGCTGGGAACGGTTGGACCGGTTTAACCAAGGGAGTGCAAGGCTCTTATTTTGGGGCTAGAGTTGCCACCAAGGGGAGGAGCCTCCCCACTCCTAGTTATCTACTAAATATAGGGTATTTTATGTCATTAGTTCAGTTTTTGCTTGAGACTTCTATCAGAATGCTGCATCGATGGCAAGAAAGTGCTCCGGCTGTAACTCATCTCGAGATGGTGAGTATCCATCTTTTTATTGCGAGCATCTTCTTACGCATTAACAGGAGGCTGCCATCTTCCTACGCACTACCTGCTACTGCTGCTGCTCTCCTCCCAATCCAGATTTGCTGCCCCATTCTTACCCTCAGCTCGTAGTCCTCCTCCAGCAGCCTATTTCCCCTTCCTAGCCACCGTTTCTGTCATAACTTGCTTCCCTACCAACCTTCCATCTTGCCGTCAACCTTCCCGTCATTCTCCTTATTGCTCCTGTCCTGCACTAACCCCTCCCAGCCACTATACTTCCTTCTCCACCTACTGCTACAGCCGCACCACCCGACCATTCCTACAACAGCTGCACCCCCTCCTCATAACCACCCACCAGCCTACCACAACATATTCCAGCCCCTCTACCAGCTGCCGCGCCTAGCCCAAGTTGAAGATTTGTGATGTGTTGAATTTCCTTTCCTATTTTGGGTCTTGATTATAACTTGTTTGTTTTTTAGTAATATATTTGCTTTCTCTATAGTGATTTGGGTTAACTCCGGTATCATTTGGTATTAGAGCTAACCTAACCCTAGTCCTATCATAAGGTTTCATAGCACCCATCCCTACTCGAGCCACATCCACAAAAATTTTTCTCTCCTACCACCAAATACACTCCACTATCACAAATCCTAAACCCTAATCATGCCACTAAGGAGATACAACCTCAAGTCTATCCGAAAAGAGATACAACAAGAGTTTCGTCGTCTTCAATAAAGACTTGCAGAGATTGATGATGGAACCCAGGGGAGATTACCCTCGACCGTTATCTGGAAAGTCAAAGGGAAGAAAGGAATGAGTGTCTCAATCCATACCATACAAAAAACGTCAGTGATGAAGAAAACATGCCTTCAAACTTCAGTATCAGCGGAGACTGAGAGAAGAGGCCACATATGAAGGACATAGGGATTTTGAAATCAAAGTGGATCTACCAGAGTTCGATGAAGGCATGGGTACAGACGAATTTATCGAATGACCGCAATCAGTTGAGCGAATCTTCAAGTACAAGTGCCAGAGGACAAACAAGTAAAACAAGTAGCCAAAAAGTTCAAGAAGAGCACCTCTTTATGGTGGGAAAACTTGCAGATGTAGAAAAAGAGAAAGAACGGTGATAAGATTATTAGGTGAGATAAGATAAGGAAAGGGATGCGGAAAAAATACCTACCTCCTCATTACCACAATAATATGTTCCTGAGACTCCACATACAACAAAGAGATTTATCAATGGAGGATTACACGGAGCAATTTGACCAGCTGCAAATAAACTGTGAGTTGGTCGAGCTAGAGAAACATTCCATAGCCCGATATCTTGGGGGATTGAAGCTCGCTATCAGCGAATTTGAGCACTGCAGCCCTGTTGGTCACTAAAAAATATCCAAACCTTAGCCCTGAAGGAGAAAAGACATCACAAACAGAGCAGACAACCACTACTATTCATGCAATCATCCACAGTCGGAGACATCAAAAGAAGCATACCATAGGGGGTTGATAAAACTAGTTCAGATAAGGATAAAGCCACATTGAGTGAGAAAAACCTGTGAAGAGTAGCACGCCTTCTACAATCCCGACCCAAAAATGTGTTAGATGTCATGGGTTTGGGCGCATTGCCTCCAGCTGTTCGATAAACTGAGTTGTCATTTATCAAGCAGGGTGCAGTGGACGATGTTAGCAATAAAGAGGCAACCGAAGAACAGGCTGAGGTATATCTTCTTCCACTAGATGAGGGTGATATGCTCGTGGTTTGAC
>NEWO01000277.1:694850-709470 GCA_003013225.1 Phalaenopsis aphrodite | reverse complement strand
CAATACCATGAATCTCTAAATGTATTTACATGAGTTAACACAACAGAGGAACCATTAACTCTCTTTTCATTCCTAATGTGTGCAAGAGAATTCACGGCGGTAGAGCATTTAATTAACATCTTAACGTTGTACGAAAACCCAAGAACACTTAGATAATATAAAAGATGAGCAGAAACATCATAGTATTTTTACTGGAAAACCCAGACAGGAAAAAATTCATGGGGACTGGCTTAATTGAATAAATAAACAATAAATTGGTGATTACAAATATAGCAACTTTTCACACAGGCAGAAAAGAGTTACACAATCTCCCGATCAACAACATCAGTGCGTGGATTAACTTATAGCCCTGTCGTAGGGAGGATCACTGCAAGAGAAGTGAAAGTCAGAGCTTTAATGTCCCGTCTTAAAGGTTGGTGTGACGTCTGTGATGATGCGCTGCTTCGTAGGTTGTTTTGTGCAGTATTCGTGCGGTACTTCATCATAGGGAGTGGGTGGCGGTCGATAGTGATCGAAGATGGCAAGCGAGTGGTGGTCGATGATGGTTGGCGATTGCAGGAGCCATAAGCGATAGCGGCTGGAGTTGGATGGGGGATGTGGCGGCCATAGTTGGTCGGAGGGAAGCAACAACTATAGTTGGTCGGGCGGCAGCTACCAGAGTTGGTTGGAGGGCGGCGGCTGCCAGAGTTGGCCTGAGGGCAGCAACAACCCGAATTGGCCAGAGGGCGGCCGATCGTCGGTACAAAAGTGAAGTTGGACTTCAACTCCTTCTCCAAGCTTTAGCCTTCTTCAGGCTTCAAGATCTCTCCTCTTTTCAATAGAGGGGTATGACTCTATTTATAGAGTTCCGGTTGCAATTAATGAAAGAATTTGATCGACTCTGATCGGACAATCCGAAGAGATTTCCTCGATCAGACGGCGTTTGATGGACATTAGATTGTCTTAACGATGTCAGATTGAGCGATCTTGAGCTCATTGGATTTGTTTTGCCGAGACGTTCAATGCGACTTTAAGCTTGTCGGATTCGACATTAGTTTAACCCTCCAAATATGTTTGGAAAGCTTCCAAAAGTTTAATGGCATGATCGGGGTTTGTTTTGGTTTGGATTGGACCAATTTCAGCTCCATTGGGTGCCAGTCAGTTTGACTGTAAGATTACGAAAATCAGAGCTTTGGATGATTTTAATCAAAGTTTGATTGTTTTTGCTCAAAAGATCACCCTGAGATCCGTGTCATACCCCGAGATTCGTGTTGGATGATGGGAATTTGTTGATGGCGTATCAATTTCCAAAACAATTCAGGTATAATTCTAGTAAGAAGTGTCCTTAATAAATAACCCTAGAAAGCTTTATTCCTTACGCATAGAACACAAGTGTTTAAGTTATATACAAGAACAGTAGAAAAAAAAATTTCAATCAAATAGGAAATTTGAATGCTTAAAGAGAGCGTAAACAAGATGAATTTGTCAATAAGATATCATGATTGAATTATGGATAACCCATTATTTATATCCTGAAAATGGACGAGTAAATAGAAAGAAAACAAGAGCAGATAAAGCAAATATAAAGTAATTCACATACCATCAAGGCCCCACCCCATGTACAAAGGAGTGATTCCAATGGCATCACGTGCAGCAATAAAGCTTTTATCACGAGTATCAAGGAGAACAAAGGAGAACATTCCATCCAACATGTCCACGAAATCCTCTCCATAATCTTCATACTGTGAAATTGAAAGGATTTTGTTCAATTTTTAGGCAGTAAACATAACAACTTTATAATCAATAACAATGTCCAAAAAAGACAATGGGATAATAATAGCTAGTAATATGGTAGCAGAAAACACTTGATCAATATTACTGACAAGATGAGCAATCACTTCACAATCACTGCCAGTTCTGAATTGATGAGAGCTGAGCTTTGTTCTCAGCTCCTCATGATTATATATCTCCCCATTTACCTGGAACACATAACCAGTGGATGTTTAATGACTAAAACTTGTCGGTGAACATATGATAATAATCTAAAAGTTGATCTATGAACAAAAAATTTAAGAGTTCAGATATCTTCAACATATATAGAAATATCTTCAAGGGAAAACAAGAGCTACAATTTGCAAATAATTTGCATGAAATGGAATATCAACAATAAGTAGCTGTGCTGAAGCTTCAACTGCAGGAAACAAAAAAAGAAAGGAAAAGTAAATTGAAGCATGGTGGCAATACTAGGAAATCTGAGAAAACAAAAACCTGTAATAAAAACTTAATCTAAAAGGCCAGCCAGCCAGCGGGCAGAAATTTGGAAGAAATTAATGACAACAAACAAAGGGCGGCATCTAATTCTAGAAGAAAATAGCTAGTAAATGAAGGTCACAGACTAGAGTAAAACATGGGAATAAATGCTGATAAAAACTTAATGGAATGTTTTCAAATTCCAGTAATTATTAGAAGCAAAAATTCTTCCTAGAATTGTAAAAATTCCTAAAATATAAAAGTCAGTACTATGCATACTTAACCACGTTTTTATCATAATAAAGAGTATTTTCTTCCATTTTTGTGCATGGTATCAGAAAGCCAAGTTAGGATAAAAAATTCCAACCTGCTTCCAGCCTACACTCGTTCCTTCTTCATGTCTGAAAGTTATAATTTCTCTTCAAGAAAGTTGATTATCATTGATGGTGAGAAGATGAACAATTAATCAAAGGAGAATTCCAAAATCTCCAAACATCCTACCCAATGAATGGAATAAACTAACTAAAATAGGCTCAGCCTATGAAAACCCTACTAAAGTGAAAGAGAAACTGCATCACCTGATAAATCTTCCACCAATCCTTAAAAACCCGAAGCTTACATTTTGGGATGAATATGACTATGATAATGTATAGCTGTGGGCTCCAAAAATTCGACCTCTGATGAGACCCAGACTCTCATTTGTTGTTAAAAGTTTTGTCGCGTCAAATTTTTAACAAGAAAATTGGATTATAGATAAGACATTACTCAGAGATTCCGCTCTCATTTTGCGAGAATTTTAAGATTTGGGGCTCGAGATTTCCCAATAGGCACAAGCCCCTATGATTAATTACCCCTCTTGATAAAAGAAGAGTGCTTTTGATCAAGGCTAGTATTTAGATTTGAATATTTAATATGTAGTAACAACAGACAATGAGTTTAGATTATACAATTTATTACCTTGAACATAAAGAGAACGGTGGGGGAAAATGATAATGAACCCGATCCAAATCCTATGTTCTTTCATTCTGAATTGTCAAGGTCGTTGATCTACTTAGTCAAAAAAGATAGTCAACCCAACATGATTGAAGGATCTTTGTCAGCAACCATATGTCACATCGTCTAAAAGACTCCTATTGATCTAGGTGGATGTTAGTTTAAGGGAATAAATTTAAGTCGATCTTAGTTGATAGAAGGCTCTATGTCAATCAATCGTACCCATATGATTCACAACTCAAATAGTAGAAAATTGTCGGATAGCATATGGGTTGCTGCTGCATTATATAATGGTGTTATTTGTCGACACTCGCCCGGTCCGAAGGCTGATCGTAACTGTTATATTGTATGGAGTTCAAACCACCATGACAAACGACTTGGGTCACATCCTTACAACCATGAAATTACTTTGAGTGTGAATATAGTAATATTCAATGTGATATTCGCTCATTGTGAGCTAAAGTCGATCAAAAGTTTATCACCTCGAATAAATTGTTGTAGAGAGTGGATGAAATTTGCTTTAAGTTTTTTAAGTGATTTATTTTAACTTGAGTATTTTGGTTGGTTACTTTGAAAAGTTAATTTAAAAATGCCCTATTGTTGAAATCTTTTATCAACTCGATCATCATCAGGAGAATTTGAACATTTAAAACTTTTATGTTTAAGATTCACTTGAATTTTATTAGTCTAGATGATTTTGAACTTACAATTTTTTTTACATGTGATTTGGGTATTGTTGAAACATACTAGACTCGTCAACTCTAGTATTTATAAGTAGTATAGAACTAGATGAGTGGGACTTCATATTACAATCTGATTCGGGACTTGGAATTAAGTATGATGGGAGCAGCATTCAAACGATGAAAGAAAATTTTTTTCTATTTTTATTTTCTATAACTAACAATTCATGATCCAAATGAAATGAAAGAGGCACTAAAAAAAGTAAATTAAATTATCTAAGTTTAGATTGTCCATATCTTCTATAGGTATTCCCTTATCTATTACTCGTCTTAGAATTAAAATTATAAAACCTGAAAGGTTAATTTAAAATAGAATGAGCTACAACTGCTAGTGAATACTCCTACTTGTAAATTATAGTAACATAATGAGAAATAAATGATATGCATACTAGTTAAACATGAATTAAATCAATATAAAAATATTTGATAGTTTATACTCTAATATGATCATTCAAGGAAGTTTCATACATTAACCATGTCTTACTATGTCGTTTAGATATCTAAATCATTTTAATCTATGTACATCTGTCGCAGGGTTATCGTCTCAAATTATGTTAATTAAGTCACATAAACATTAATATCCTTGTTTACAAGTACAGATAACTTAACGTTCCCTAATTAGTACCACACTGAAGTGAACTTCATCATAATCAAGCATGCATATACAAGTACTATATGTAGCTCATATTAATCAACTGTTTATTTCGTTCAGCTCCATATAATTTGTATACCTTTAAATAATGCACAATAATGATTATTGTTAAAATGTATATCATCACAATAATATGAACAACAAAAAGAAGAGCATATAAATCAAAATGAAACTTGACAGGTAGAGTAATAGGTAGAAGTAAATATCAACACAGCTGATTAAGAATAAAAATGCTACTACATATAAAAAATAAGAGTACTCACCTCAATGTTCTCCTTCAATTGAACACATATTATACAAAAATATACACATTAATAAAATTTTATTATATTATTAATTATTATTATTTATTGCTTCATTATTACATCATTTAATTTAGATTATGATTGTTCATTCTTAAAACTTATTATGTTGCTATGCTTGAATTATAAATGTTACAATTCTAATTAAAATTTCTTTGAAATTATAATTACTATTGTTATTCTTTTTATTCCTGATTTATATCAAATTACTTAAAAATATCTAGTTAAAATTTATCTAGCTCAAACTCACTGCTTGATCTTGATTGCTTATAGTCTCTTAATTTGATTGATTGTCAAATTTAATCATTCTTAATAATTCAAAAGGTTTTAATATTAATACAATAGAACTTATGAATTAAAACAATTAAATAAACAAATAACATAAAACACGAAAAGTAACCCTTACCTCCTCAAAAACTTGGCTCGGCTCTTCCCCTATCCAGTACATAGCACGGTAATGTTCCTCTATTTTTTCCTTGATGCGGATAGATTTCTCCTTCTCACGATGTCAAATCTTTGGTATTAGAATCACATGACTCTTCCATTTCTTCTTCTCTGCGAGCCTTCATCAACAACATGCACGAGCCACTCACACCTCTATCACTATCTTTGTAAGTGCTAATCGACTCCCAAAGTAAGCTTGCATTCACGACCAGGACTGGCATCCACTACCTTCCTTCGTAAGTGTCAACCGGCTCCTCACGTGCTCGCATTCATGATTGGAGTCCATGTTAACCTCTCTCGCTCTCTCTGCCTCTCTTTGTATACACCGATCGTCCCATAGGTGTGCTCAATACTCAACTTATAGAATGAAACCGCCCCTTCGAGTGCCCAATCACTTACTTCAACCCCATCTCTTTTGTCTCCCCCGCTTTCTCTTACTCAGTCATCGAGAAGACGAAAATGCTCGACTAATTGAAATGAGGCGTTAAAGTCGACTCAAATTACAAAAATTTCATCCTCAAAATTTAAAACTTCCCATAAACCACTTCTCATTTTAGAAGACATTATTTATAAATTTCCATGAATAAGTTTGTATATCAATCCTTAGGAGGAATAGTGGATACAATAAATCAAAGTTCTGATACAAGATAACTCAACTATTCCCCCGTCATCTGAAATAAGATAACATAACAAGGTTAATATCACATATGAGTAACATAACATAATTAAAATTACACAATCACTGAAGCACCAATACAATATAAAGATGCCTCTAGAACATTAAAAGTGAAATAAAATACTCATTAGACATTTTTAGCCTCAGCATTCACAACAATATGTTCTTTAGACTCACTATGAGTAAGGTTATAAACTCACAATCAAACTGGCTATCGTGATTAAATTTGGGTGGGAGCTGAAGTTATTGCCTCTATCCTTCTCTACCCACATGCATTCTTCTGAAAAGGAACTCTACTTAATTTTTGATCTTCAGTGATTTTCTGGCCAAGTGATATCTTGCTATATGACCAGACCGATGACACCGATAGTATATGTTGGCCCATCAACCATTTACCCTTATGATGTCTACCATATTTGGCACATGATGCTACGGTGCTAAGTCGCGCCATTATTGAATCCACTTGAATTGAACTTAGGTTTCTTCCCATTAGATCCCTCTGATTGAATCACCAGCTTTCCTTCATCCATGCTCTTCCTCTTGTATATATCTTTACGCTTTTGAGTGAGTTGATAATCAATTTACGCTCATCTAGCCCGCTCTACCAACACTGAGTATTCATCAATTCATAAAAGCACCAATGGTTATCTGATTGAATCCTTCAATCCGGAAAGAAACTTGTAATTCTTTTCCTCTCCTCTACATTTATGATCAACTACAGTGCATACCTCAATAGCGTAGTGAATTGTGTTTCATATTGCACGACTCTTTTCTCTCCCTGCACCAAGCTAATGAACTCGTTTTGCATCTGTCTTCGAGAAGATAGAGGAGCAAACTGCTCTCTGAAATGCTTCACAAAATCCTCTTAGTTTACCATCATGTTGAGTATGTCCCCAAATCTGTCCTAGCACTGCCCACGTCACCACCTTTTTGCTTCTCCATCCAACACAAATGTAGCTAAAGGTGCCCTTCTTTCATTCAGACATGCCATGTTATTTAATATTTTCTCTATTTACATCAATTAGTTCTCAACTTCAATTAGATCTTTGGATCTCTTGAATAAAGCTGGACGCAAATCTTAGAGTATCTTCAAGTACTTATCCACATGCAGAAAATCACTTCCATTGAGCTGTGATCTAGACTTTTGAATTAGTTGCTTCATCGCACCCATCATTTAGATCAGGGTGTTCATGTTCACATTTATAACATGTGGTACTTGTTCATTTCCAACCAAACTTCCCTCTTCTATAATCTCAGGTGCATCCATTCCACTGAATTAACATAATTACTTAATTAGAATTAACTTAAATTCTCAATTTTATTATCATTAATCTTTTAGTTATTACAATCTCTCATCATAAAAATTTGTTCTCGATTTCTACCTTCATAAATGTCGATTAGCTTCCCATGTAAGCTATTTGTATGATTGGAGTTGCTCTTCGTCTCCAGCGATCGTCCCTTAGGCGCGCTCGATTCTCAACTTATAGAACAAAACCACCCCTTTGAGTGCCCGACCGCTCGCTTCGTCTCCCTCTCTTTTGTCTCCCCCACTTTCTCTTATTCGTTCATCGAGGAGATGAAAACGTTTAACTACTCATCAAAATGAGTTGTTACAATCTTTCTAGCTTACAAAAAAGGAGTCCTCAAATTTTAAAACTTCTCATAAGCCACTTCTCATTGTAGAAAATATATGAATTATTTAAAAATTTTCCTGAAGTCCATATCTCCATCTGTAAGAGGAAAAGGGAACAGTAAATCAATGGTTTGATTAAAGATAACTCAATTAAGTTTCCCCTATCATCTGAAATAAGATAACATAATAAGGATAACACTACATCAAAAGCAACATAACTAAAACAAAACACAATCATTGAAACAACAGTGCACTATAAAGACGTCTCTATAACATAAAATGAAACATAAAACTCATTAGACCTTATTAGCATCAGCATCTGTAGTAGTAGGATCTTCAGATTAACTATGAGTAAGGGTATAAATTCGTGGTTGAACTGGCTGTTTTAGTTGACCTTGGGCGGTAGCTGAAGATTTTGACTCTATCCATCTCCGTCCACTTGTAGTAATGTCGAAACGAAGGAAATAGGGAGATACAAAATTCCTGTAGAAACAGTTACCGGAAATACAACAGCGTACAAATTTCAACTTAATATTAATTAAGTTTAATTAAATTTAATTAACAAAATTTGCAGTTTTTAATTAGTTTTGTAATGTAAACAATAGCTATTTGATCTTAGAAGTTAGTAAATTATACATATTCTTCACAAAGACAAATGAAACTGGGGAAGCCGTGGGACACACTTAAAGTTAAAAAATATTACCCTAATTTGAAATCAAGAAAAAAAATATCGACTACCAAATATGTTAACCTATCTGCTATACAATAATAATTCAATGCAATGATTGGTTTTTAAGGTTGGAGTTAGACTACTATTGTAATACTCAAGCGATCTCCTGATTTTGACCCAAATCATATATCTCCCAATGTACCGGTACGGCTTAGTCTATCTGGTTTCAACCTGCACTTTTTTAATCACCAGGTTCTCTACTCTATTGGGATCATACTTGGGGACCCTATGAAGCTTGATTTACCCACTTTCAATCTAATCAGACCTTCGGTGGTCAAAATAAGAGATATTACTTTATTTGATACTACTGAAGTCTGATTGGGCACAACTTATAACGAATATTAGCAACAAATCGTCATGAAACATAGACCTCCTTATTGTACCCATTGTAAGATGTTTGGGCATACCCTTGATAAATACCACAAGCTCCATCCTAATTTGAAATCTAAAGTTCAAGTGAATAAGGATGGGTCTAACCCCACTGCTCTAGACATATCTGCTCCACCTGTAGAGGAAACTACCACAAGACAGGATTTGGTGTCTGATTTAATTGCCCTGACAATACTGTTTTTATTCTGCGATTGATGTGATGTTGGATGGCTATGTTGGGCAACCTACACCTTCAAACCCTATTAAAAACAATCTTGAAGGATCCTTATCTACAAAGGATAGTGTTTGGACTGATAATCAGGAGAATCTTGCAGCTCCCCATGCTCAGGAAGTATCCGGTGTAGAGAAAACCACACTTACTACACATACACTAGAAACTATTGTGGGTAAAACGGTTGGCAATCCTTCTACTACAACTCTACCATCTCATTCGAATGAGCAAGGTTAATCATCGGATGAGGAATGACAGATTTACACTTCCAGGAGGAAGAAGAAGAATGAAGATCTACTTGAGCTCAGAAATGTAATGGATGATATTTTGGTTACTTCGGATAATGGTACGCACCTCGCCAATTTGTTAGTTGACTCCCTTCCGAGAACTAAAGGCAAAGGCAAAACTAAATTGGGTCCTCTCTAGCTTTTTTCGCGCCTTGGTGGTTTGGGCTTTTTTGATCTTATATCTACCTTCTTTTTATTTGGGTTTTTTTGCATGTGTTGTACCGTGTGGGTTGGGTGTCTACTTTTGAGCCCCACTCATACAAGGTATCTGTATCATTTTCTCTTTAATTTATTAGCCCTTGGGCTTTTATATATATATATATATATATATATATATATATATATATAAAGACCAAAAGCACTAAGCATTTGCAATTCCATTCCATCATTCTCCACAAAACTCCTTCAGAACCGAGAAACAGAGAGCAGCAGGGAAAAAGGGCAGAGGAATGCTTGGGTTTTAGGGAAAATTTTACATTTTTTTCCTATTTTCACAAAAAATTCAAGTTAGTATCAAGTTTTTTCTCAACTTAAAGACTTGTATAAAAAATGATTATGATGTAAAAATTTTATTTTAAGACTATTTGAATTGGATTTATGTGGTTAAATTACAAATTGATTTAAATTGAAGTAATTGATGTTTTACTAGGTTGTATATAAAAAATCAAAATCTTGACAGACTATAAGCCAGGTGAAACTCCAACGAAACTGGGCTAGAAACTATATACTAATGAAGAAAGAGCTGATGTCAACATAATTTATCTTTCTCACACTTGCCCAATAAAACATATGTTATAATTATTTAAAGTTTATTTATGCATAAAATGAAGGAATCTCACTCAAGAATGCTTGTAGAGTTCCCATAACTTAAAATCAAATACTAGGAAAGAAGTTCTTTACAAAAAATATGAAAATTTATAGCTGGAAGGTCACATTGATGATAATTATGCGAGATAACCTGTTTATAGAAGGACCACTCAGGCTATTATACATAACTAGAAGAAAATCTTATAACATGTATAAATAAGATCACTACCTAATCCAAGATGAAATGGAGATAATGTATCAATATCTCCGTGGACCTTACCAACAAAACATGTTCATAAAACTTCACAACCTGCAACAGAGAGACTTTTGTGGAGGAGTGCACAACTGACTTTGATCAAGTCATGCTGAAATGTGAGTTGGTAAAACCAAAGAAGCACACAGTGGCAAGATATCTTGAAAAATTTAAATAATTTATCAATAAGGTGGTCCATCCGCAGTCTTATTGGTCATAACTTGAAGTACAGACCCCAACATTGAAGTTAAGAAAACCAAACCGTCACACAATACAGGTGGAGTTCAATCAGAGTATCAGGTAGTAAAAGTACACTCAGTAGAGCACCTAGCCAGCCCCGCCATAGGAGAAACCCGTACATAGTGGAGAAAAGATGGAGACTGTCAATACTCCTAAATTCATCTCAATAAGAAAGTGCTTCAAATGTCATGACTTTGGGCAAGTTGCATCTGATTGTCCAAGCAGAAAGGTGATATTATTCACGAAATTGGGTGCGCAATGGAAGAGGCAGATGGAGAAGCCCTAGAGAAGGAGAGTAGAGAGGTGTCAAAACCCAGCCCGGGACTTGGAATTAACAAAGTGGAAATAGACGGTTGAACGGTAGAATTTAGCTTTATATTGTTCAAATTCTATCACTAACAATTTAATATTCAAATATTCATGAAATAACAACTAAAGAAAAAAATTCAATTAACAAGTAAAAATTTTACCCATTGTTGTTCTCGCATCTTCTACATATTAGCTCATCTAATATTCATCATATTAAAATTGTAAACATTAAAAACTATTAAAATAACATAACGTGTTATGTGCAAATAACCCAACGAAGAAATCACCCTTTTAAATTATAGTAACTCAAGAAAAATAAAGCAATATGCATGCTAGCCTCTCATATTTTACTATAAAAGATCTTATAATAATCTAATGTAGAAAATAAAGCAATATGTGTGCTAGCCTCTCATATTTTACTATAAAAGATCTATAATAATCTAATCTAAGTGTTCATGATCTTTATTCACTAGAAATAAAAAACTTTGATATGCATCTACTTTAACTATGCTTTTCATGGCTTAATCTTTAACTTTGCTTTTATTTCATCCTATTAACAATCATATTTGTCTTAGATGCACTGTCAAAACATAGCTTAACACACCCCTAACCAATATTATCCCATCAGCACGGCAGTTCGTGATCTAATTTACACGATTGTTTGAGGTGGAAAGATACATGCTCGCCCCTGACCGATATTCTCCCGTTGACATAGCAGTTAGCGATATAAATATCACAATTGTCTGGGGTAGTAGAACATTATTTATGCACGCATATACACTGACATCTTCTGTTTGTACTATAAGTGGGTGAACTCCTCTATCATACATATACAAGCAATCATGCATACACTACTTCATTCTTCATATTATACATTCTTTTCTTATGAAACACTTTACGTCTATCCACTGATATATAAAATGCAATCTTATTAAATTTATAGATCATGCAATAAACTAATATATGTACCTATACAGAAATCCACATATCATGTAGCCGTATAAATTCTTCTTAAAAAAAACTATAATGTAATTGTTTATACGTAATCGCTAATGTGCATGTTTTATACAGAATAATATGAATAGTCAATTCTAATCCAAGCCTCAATGATATATAATATAAAGTTTGAAAACTGAAATAAAAATATTTCTAGAAATAATAAATACAATTGTGATTCAAAAACATAATTACTCACCTCGATTTTATTTGATGATTCCTGAAGACATTTAATCTTTGCTTTTCTCCTTAGTTTGGTATTTATAAAGACAAAACAGAACAGTGCGTTAATTTTATAATCTCTCTTAATCATCTTAATTTTACAATTATTCTCAAAATCATAAAGTATTTCTTAATTACACATTATTTTAAGTATTAACATATCTTCAAAATTAAAAGACACAAGTAGAACTTACTACAATTAAATTTATTTGGTTGATCCTTCCTCAATCACCTTTCCCGATCATTTTTTCAAAATTATGACTTAATTAAACCTACTATTAATATTTTAATGATTAAACATATATATATTAAATTCATAATTAATATTTAAACATACATATATTAAATTCATAATTAATATGTTAAAACCCTCACATTTACTATTTCATTCAGCTCCACATTGGTTGCGCACAACAGGCAGGAATGATCGTTGGCTTGGCTTCGGCCCTTGCACTATCACATGATTTGTCGAAGCCTCCCACACACACACGCCTCCTCTTCCTTAGCACACAGAGGATGCTCGAATTTGACTTCCCCTTCTCCCACGTTATGGCTTAGATCAACCCTACCGCAGAAAACCAACATGTTGTCTCCTCTTCCTCGGTCAAGGAACAAGCTTCCCTCTCATACCCAACTTCTCCCACACGCAGACAATGATGCATGTAAGCCTTTATTTTTGACTTCATCCGCTCCTCCCGCGGAGACGACACCACCCCAATTCCTTCTCATAAGCAATAGAACGCAATTTTGTTTTCCTTCATACAAGACGTCTTTGACGTCTCCTCCCTTGGCTTCGTTCCTCACAGGCAAATATTCCTCTTCCTTCCTCTTCTTCTTTTACCGCAACTTCATCTTCACCTTCTGTCGTTGTTGCTTCTTCTCCTTCAATCACTGCTTCTTCTCTTTCTGCCACTGATTCTTCTTCTCTTTCTGCCACTGCTTCTTCCTCTGTCTCTCACGCTCTCTTTCTCTCGCTTCCTCTGGCTTTCTCTTACGCTCGGGCTTGAAAGGATGAGGGAAACGAGATCCTTATGTTTAACTCCCCGTACATGACGTGTCAATTTTTTAATACACTAATTTTTTTTATTAAAAATGATTACCAGAAAAGAAATACCAGTTGCCCACAGATAAAGAAAAATGCCAATAATCTGATGGGTCCTTCATACTGATCCCATGAGAGAGCAACGGTAGCTCCGCTGCAACATATTTCGTACTTGTTGTATCGTAAAGGGAAAGATGTGCAATCTAATTATAGATAGAGGCAGTTTTGAAAATGTAGCATCTACATAATTGACGGACAAATTGAGTCTTACTACCCAGAAGCATTCTCAATCATATTCTTTGTCATGGTTGAAGAAAGAAAATAAGATTATAGTTGATAAGAGATGTCTCGTAGATTTTTTTAAGGGGGACAAGCTACACAATCATGTTTGGTGTGATATCGTTCCTATGAATATTTGATATTCTTTTAGGCCAGCCGTGACAATATGACAGGAGTACACTTGCATTAAAAATTATTTCTTTGTCAAAATTGCTACAGTCCACCTGTGACAAGCAGACCAGGCTGGAGCAGCAGGCGTACTGCAGTAGTTTTAACAAAGAAATAATTGGTGATGAAAGTTGGCAGGCTGCACTTAAAAATGGGAATAAAAGTTGATTAAAACTTTAAAAAACGTTTAAAATTATTGTAATTATTACCATTAATTACTGTTCCGAGAAACGTATGATATCCTTTGATATTATAGGAAGCAAAATGAATGCTTACCCCATCTTGTATGATAATAAAGTGACTTTTTTCTACCATGCTTCTCTACGAGCAGTAAAGTAAGAACATGCAATGTATATATAGAATAGATAAAAGATTTAAAATATTATGGCATGGGAATTCACAAGCCGAATCCATAAATAAAATTTCAAAGTATAATGGGGAAAGCAAATTAATTTGAGTAGAGGCATAGTATGACATGGAAAACTGCATTCAGCATAGAAAAAAAAAACATGAATTTATCATTAGTCACAGATTTTGTTTCATTAAAATTAAGTCCAATTGCATCAGAATCACAAACCGTGACAATAATCGACTTGTCCTCATTGTAAAGGGGCTGATCACCCGAAGTAGGATCTACAATAGCCAATCTTTGGTGAGCCAGATAGCAGTCTTGGTGGCAATGTATGCCACTCCAATCAGGGCCCCTGTGTCGTAACCTGGTTTTATAACAATCAAATTAAAGTTGATAAATAGGTACTTCAAAAACTTAAATATCAGAAAAGCATACAAGGATATCAAAAATACAATAGCAACAAGCCTTTATCCCACTAAGTGGCGCCAGCTACATGAATCCTTTTCTTCATTGCAATCTATTGAGTTTCATATTTTCATTTAATACTCACAGATTATGATCATTTTTATACAATATGCCCAAGTTTTTTTAAGTCTACCTCTGCTTTTCTTTAGCATAAAAAGCCTCTACTCTCCTACCAAGATCATCAGATGGTCGACATTTAA